>JAFFSR010000346.1:367500-677500 GCA_017163975.1 Anastatus disparis | reverse complement strand
TGATTCACAAATAGCAAGTAAAATGATGAAAGTCTACGATATAACAGATTTGCCCGCATTGAATGAAAATAATGAATGTAAAACAAATGATAAATGGCTTGAGAATATTAAAATTGCATTAGATAATTGTTCAAATTTTCTTGAGAAAGTGCAATTGTTGAGTATTATACCAAGTGATTTTTCCAAAGATTATTTATTATTAGTTTTACCAAATGTAACTATTTATATGATTGATCAAGCACGATCATTGGTAAATAATAAAAAAATTTACAAGCAGTCTGAGAACTATTGTGGCCATTTTTTGGATAGTGAAATTGTAATGAAAGTAAAGGATTATTATCTGAACGATGATTTTAATTGTTCTTGTCAAAGTGCAAATAAAAGCGACACAGTATCTATCAAAGAAAACGGTATAAAAACTAAAAAAGTCAAACGCTTTCTTACGCGAAGTATAAAAGAAATATATCAATTATTTAAAGACGAAAATCCTCAAATTAAAACAAAAATTGGTAAATCAACATTCTACGCTTTAAGACCGGAGTGGGCTATACCACATCCACCCACTGATTCGTGTCTTTGCGTTTACTGCGAGAATCTTAAACTTATGTTAGATGCTTTGAATAATTATAAAAAAGAGAATAAACAAGACATTGCAGATTTGGAATTGAAAATATGTTCTTCACTTTTTTGTTAAAAAGATGATATGAAATGTGTACTAAGAGAATGTAAAGAATGTCCCATTGGAGATTCTATTGATTTACAAGTAATTTCTTTGACAGAAGAAGATTTATACAGTACCATTCATAAATTCGTAAACAAAATTTTGAAAAACATCGCTCCTTTAAAGAGCATTATCTCTGGTTCTAATGGTCGTAGAATAAAAATCAAAAAAGTAAATTAAAGTATACAAAAAATACTAACTTTTCATGGTGTTTAAAATTTTTCCAAACTATTTTTTCCATTTTTTATTCTTCTTTAAAAAAATGTCAATTTTTCACATCTTTAAACATTTTTTCAATTACTTATATCTTTTTTGAAAATGATTATTAATGAAAAATTCCAACGGAAATCGAAAAAATTCTAAAAAATCTAAAATTTATCTCTAATGGTTTTTTTTTCTACGAAGCTTATTTACGTAGTTATAAGCAATCCAATGTTAAGAAGTACTATAATAAAATTACGAATAATTTAACGAAAACATCAATGAAAATTTAATTATTTCAACATATTTGTATATAAACTTTTTAAAATTATTTATTGTCATAATTTTTTAGGAAAATACTTTAATTTTTGACAAAATAACACTTAATTTTTCAAGAAATATGAAAAAAAAAATATTCTGAATATTATTATTCGTGTTTTTATTATACTACATCACAACATTCAATTGCTTATAACTACCTAAATAAGCTTCGTAGAAAAAAAAACCGTTAGTGATAAATTTTAGATTTTTTAGAATTCTTTCGATTCCCGTTGGAATTTTTCATTAATAATCATTTTTAAAAAAGATATAAGGGATTGAAAAAATGTTTAAAAATGTGAAAAATTGACATTTTTTTAAAAAAGGATAAAAAATGGAAAAAATGGTTTGGAAAAATTTTAAATACCATAAAAAGTTAGTATTTTTTGTATACTTTAATTTACTTTTTTGATTTTTATTCTACGACGATTAGAACCAGAGATAATGCTCTTTAAAGGAGCGATGTTTTTCAAAATTTTGTTCACGAATTTATGGACGGTACTGTATGAAAAAATAATTTATGGTGTTTGGGAAAAATCAAATTTACTGAATAAAACTAGCACAATTGAAAATTTCTTAATAGAGTTAAGAGAGCGCGCTCTCACTGTAAGAGCTCATAAATTGGTAAAAGAAATTCAACGTATAGCAATTAAAGAGGTTAAACTTTGAGCGAAAAATAATGACTTCCAACTAGTTATTCATGTCGATTTTGCAGAAAATTGGACAGTTCTGCTTCAAAATGAAATTCAAAGCTATCATTGGAGTAAAAACCAAATATCAATATTTACGTTGGTATGCTATTTTGGAAATGATAAAACAGTCAGTTATGTCACCGTCTCTGACGATATTAAACATGATTCGTCTCATGCCCTAATGGCTATAAATTTAACTATCGATAACTTAAAACAAAAACATATTGCGCAAGATCTTGATGAAATCATAACCATTTCCGATGGAGCTGTCAGTCATTTTAAAAATAGATATCAATTCTATGAGCTTCAAAACACAAAAGTAAACAGAAAATGGCTTTTTTCTTCAACAGGTCATAGTAAAGGCGCGTGTGACGGTATTGGTGGTTTAGTTAAACATTATGCAACGACGCATAATCTGTACCAGAAGAGTGCAGATTTTATTAGAAACGCTGAAAATTTCGCCACTGACGTATCAAAATATACTCCGTCGATTAACATTCTTGTTATCCGCAAGGATGAGTCAGAAGTTTTTCGACTGACAAAAAAAATGGAATGGTTAGGAAATGCAAAAGAAATTAAAGGTATTCAAAAGATTCACTGTTGGAAAAGTGAACGAAACCAAATCTACACTGCCAAAACTTCGAGACGAGTGGCAAGAAGTAAATTGAAAGGTTTTATTCAAATTCGGATTTTTTTATTCACATTAGTTCTCAATTCATTAGTGTTCTTTCTTAATTGTATCGCATATTATTTGTTCATTGAAAATGACCAAATAATATATTTTAGTATTTAAAAAATTCAAACCTTTTCAAAATTCAAAATTCAAATTTAAAATTCAAAATTCAAACCTTTTCAAAATTCAAATTTAAAATTCAAAATTCAAAATTCAAATTCAAAATTCAAAATTCAAAGTAAATATGTTTATTTAAAGTTTCAGCATTTTTTTTAAACTTGAAATCGTCATAACTTTGGTTCTAATTGATCAAAATATTCGATCCGGGGTTTATTTCAAAGATTATTGTTGATATTTTTGATATATTAATAAATAAAAGCATAATAATAGTTGTAAGAACACGTAAAGTTGGAAAAATAGTCCGATGCACCATGGTATCAATGTTTTAAAATCGAAAATATAAAAAAAAACGTTTAAAAATCTGTTAAAAAGAAATAAGACAAAATCGTATATTCTCACCTACCCTAAAAGTTAGTATTTTTTATGTATAAAATCATATAAAAATTTCAAAAAAAAAAATATAGTTTTTGAGAAAATCGTGTTTAAAAAAAATCGCTTCTCTCGGTTTTTCGTAAATAACTCAGCGAGATCAAATGGTATTACAAAAATCAAGATTGCATTTAAAACTAGACAGAATTCCGCACACTTTCGTTAAAATAACGCCCAAAAAGGTTAATAATTGACGGAGCTATAGTCATTTAAAAGTAGAGGTTCATTTTCAATTTTTGAATTTTCGTTTTTACATCCAACACTAGAATTGCTGTAGTAAAAAAAAAAAAAAATTTTTGAGCGTTCTACGAGGTAAATTTTATCTTTATATACATAATAGAAGGTATTTTTATTAATTAGAAGAAAAAAAAATTCATTGTTCGCGCCAAAATTGACCCGACGCTTACCCCCTCTCTTGCTGACGAAGAACTTTGAGACCACAGAATATAAAAGACGAGCGCCTCACCTGAGGACAGTTAGTTCATGTTCAGTATCGGGCAAGAGGACTTGCCTTATGGTCGTCCTCCTCCGCAAGTCGCTTCATTAAAGTTCAGTGTATAAGTTAAGGTGATGTAATAAAGTAAATGTTTAAAACATAGTTATTGACATTGCAGTATCTCGAATTTTCAATATTTATTCAAAAATTTTCCGAAATATCTCTATATTATGCTTTTTATTAATTAAAATAGAAGGCAGTAATATAGAGATATTTGAAAAAAATTTGAATTAAGAATAAAAAATTAGGAAAACTGTAATGTCGGTATTTCACATCCCCTTAAGTGAAGAAAGTTTAAAATTTGTTGAAAACATATATTATAAGTTTTTTTTCCGTTTTTCCGCGTCTGTTTCCTCTCTCTCTTGTCGACAAGCATGCGAGCAGAGATCGAGATACGTAGAAGTGAAAGTTTTTTTTTGTGCTTTGATTGGTCCGCGTCTGTTCTCTCTCTCTCTCGTCGACAAGCGTCCGAGCAGAGATCGAGATACGTGGAAGTGAAAGTTTTTTCTTGTGCTTTGATTTGTCCGCGTCTGTTTTCTCTCTCTCTCGTCGGCAAGCGTCCAAGCAGAGATCGAGATACGTAGAAGAGAAAGTTTTTTCTTTGTGCTTTGATTTGTTCGCGTTTTTGTTTCCTGTTCTCTCTCTCTCTCCACGACCAGCGTCCGAGCAGAGATCGAGATACGCAAAGGTGGAAGTTTTTCTGTTCCGTTTGTCCGCGTCTATTCTCTCTCTCTCTCTCTCTCTCTCTCTCTCTCTCTCTCTCTCTCTCTCTCTCTCTCTCTCTCTCTCTCTCTCTCTCTCTCTCTCTCTCTCTCTCTCTCTCTCTCTCTCTCTCTCTCTCTCTCTCTCTCTCTCTCTCTCTCTCTCTCTCTCTCTCTCTCTCTCTCTCTCTCTCTCTCTCTCTCTCTCTCTCTCTCTCTCTCTCTCTCTCTCTCTCTCTCTCTCTCTCTCTCTCTCTCTCTCTCTCTCTCTCTCTCTCTCTCTCTCTCTCTCTCTCTCTCTCTCTCTCTCTCTCTCTCTCTCTCTCTCTCTCTCTCTCTCTCTCTCTCTCTCTCTCTCTCTCTCTCTCTCTCTCTCTCTCTCTCTCTCTCTCTCTCTCTCTCTCTCTCTCTCTCTCTCTCTCTCTCTCTCTCTCTCTCTCTCTCTCTCTCTCTCTCTCTCTCTCTCTCTCTCTCTCTCTCTCTCTCTCTCTCTCTCTCTCTCTCTCTCTCTCTCTCTCTCTCTCTCTCTCTCTCTCTCTCTCTCTCTCTCTCTCTCTCTCTCTCTCTCTCTCTCTCTCTCTCTCTCTCTCTCTCTCTCTCTCTCTCTCTCTCTCTCTCTCTCTCTCTCTCTCTCTCTCTCTCTCTCTCTCTCTCTCTCTCTCTCTCTCTCTCTCTCTCTCTCTCTCTCTCTCTCTCTCTCTCTCTCTCTCTCTCTCTCTCTCTCTCTCTCTCTCTCTCTCTCTCTCTCTCTCTCTCTCTCTCTCTCTCTCTCTCTCTCTCTCTCTCTCTCTCTCTCTCTCTCTCTCTCTCTCTCTCTCTCTCTCTCTCTCTCTCTCTCTCTCTCTCTCTCTCTCTCTCTCTCTCTCTCTCTCTCTCTCTCTCTCTCTCTCTCTCTCTCTCTCTCTCTCTCTCTCTCTCTCTCTCTCTCTCTCTCTCTCTCTCTCTCTCTCTCTCTCTCTCTCTCTCTCTCTCTCTCTCTCTCTCTCTCTCTCTCTCTCTCTCTCTCTCTCTCTCTCTCTCTCTCTCTCTCTCTCTCTCTCTCTCTCTCTCTCGTCTCATCTCTCTCTTTTGTGGTTTGTTGGTTTTACGCACTCATTTCCTAACTGTCTCCTCTATCTTATACATATCATTATTATTCTTTATTAGAGAACACCTCTTTCTCATTGATCCTCGCTCTGGTTTCCCTGACCAAGAGGAAGAGCTCATCAAATTACAAGGTCACTTGAGTGCAAATTCATCGATTTGATTTCCTATTTTTTCGTTTTTTCTCTTCTTACTGCATTCAGCAGCCACCAGCTTCTTGTGAGAGGGAAAATCTCTTCGATCTCAATAAGATCACTCTTGATTGCTCCACTCTCGCTTGTAATCATCACAAAATCGTCTCGCGATGGATCGCATTGATCGCCAAGAATCGCTGGCTACCAGAATCATGAATTATCAAACTGACTTCATTCCTGATGTCGCAGAGCTCAGCACTGGAGCTGTTTTGGTCCATATCGAGTCGTTGCGCGACCTATGGGCTAGATTTGCGAAAGACCATCACAAAATATTAAAGAGGTCTCGTTGACAGGAACATCAATACTTCAGAAGAGACTCCTTTGGCATCACACAACGAGAATACAACATGACGATGGGCATCTTATACGATCGTCGTGACTCTCGACCTCCAAGAGGTTATGAAGTCACGATGACCTCGAGGTTCCATCTTCCTAAAATGTCCATTCCCAAATTCTCCGGTCTTCAGGAAGAATGGGAATCATTCAGAGACATTTTTCGATCTCTCATCGACAAAGACGACGCCATTTCCTCAGTGCAAAAATTCCATTACCTAAAATCATCGGTTGGCGGATCTGCAAAGGCGGCAATTGATAGTTTGCCCACAACAGGAGCGAATTATGAAGTCGCTTGGGAAACCTTGCTGAGGTATGACAATCCCCGTCTTTTAGTCACAAGTCACCTCAATTTGCTTTCCAGCATACCAGCATTGAAGAAAGAGATTCAAACGGACTCCAAAGCATCCTGGATACCGTCAACGCCCAAAGAGAGGGTCTCCGCAATGCAGACTGCCCAGTAGAACATTGGAATTACATTTTCGTGTTCTTCTGTGAGAGAGCTTTGGACCCAGTGACCCGCAAGGATTGGGAAAATTATCTCGAGACCAAGGACACCCTCCTATCCTTTAATCAACTCTCGGAATTTCTTCATGTCCGTACACGAGCCTTGAAAGCGAACGAGATGCTGAAGTCGACAAACGAGTCTTCAGCCACGGGCTCGTCACAGCTGGGAGCCGGAGGTATCTCCAAGCCTACGCGTCGGGTCCGCTCTTTCGCCACATGCACTCATCAAGGAGTTACAGACGGATGTCTACTACGCTGGAAGGAACACGACCTTAACCACTGTCCGGACTTCCTGCGAGCTAGCCCAAGTGAGCGAAAAACCAAGCTCTTCAGCCTGAAGGCTTGTTTCAATTGTCTCCGTCAAGGACACGTAACTGCTACTTATCCGTCCAAATTCTCATGCCAACAATGCCGAGCCCGTCATCACACCCTCCTGCATCCCAGTTCCAAACGAAGAAACACTGAGACTCAGGATGGAGTCGCCAAAAGAGTTCGCAAAGAAAATGATTCCCTCAGTCAAATGGCCAGGACCTCCAACCTCACTCCCCCCAGTTGACTCGTTCTGCTGGTCACTGCTCGGCTGGAGATATCTACTACTCACGGCAAGGCTACTTACATCCGAGGGCTTATTGATCAAGGTTCGGAAGCAAGCTTCATCGAGGCTGCGTAAGCTCAAAGACTCAATGCGACCTTCAATGAAGCTAACATCTCTATCAACGGTATCAGTGGACCAGCAACGACCATTCGCTATGAGACCACAATCCAAATCCTGACGAGAGGAGGACCCATCCACGCTTCCGTCTACATTCTCAAACATCTGAGGATCCAAACTCCGAGGGTCAATATCTCTAGTCATTGGGAACACATTTCCGGGTTAAACCTTGCCGACCCTTACTATTCGGAATCAGGAAAGATAGAAATGTTGATCGGGGCAGACCTATACGGATCCCTCATTCTCCCAGGCGTGCGGCTCGGACCACCAGGAACTCCCGTCGCGCAAAAAAATCCTCTTGGTTGGGTCATTTCCGGCCTTACTTCTAATTCAACTCCTCAAGAATTTGAATCACGTTCCACCCTAGATGCATTCATCAACCAACGGAGACACCACCGCGCTTCTCCAGAAATTTTTGGAATTGGAAGAAGTGGGCGAGGAACCCATCATGAGCCACGAAGATAAGGAATGTGAACGAATGTATAAAGGAGGATGTCATCGAGCTCTGGACGGAAAATACACAGTCTCCCATCAAACCAGGTTCACTCCAACGACTTGGGGATACTCTACTTTAGGCCCAGCGTCAAGCAAATCAATTGAGCCTCCGCATGCTGAGGAATCTTGAGCTCAGGAGAGAGTATCACGCGTCTATGCTGGACTATCTAAAGGCCGGACATATGCGCAGAATAGAGACATCCCAAAGCACAATCCAAGTCCAACATGGAATAGATTACTACCCTTGTCGATATTAGGTATAGAATTGAATGTCGTGAAAGCAATTGATCCGAGAACGTAATTCTTGTCAGGTGAGAGTTCAATCGGTGGAAAATACTGTTCTTCCAGTACAGATGATGTGCCTGAAAGACTCAAAGTCAATGAATCTGCCATGATTGTTGAACCTATAATGAACAAATACTTATCACTCTTTTCTTTATATATCAAGAGTGTTGCTCAAAAATCTTAGACAAAGATGACCGCAGTTAAAAATATCAAAGTCTTGATATCTCTCAGGATTATACTTGATGTTGTCTACTCCCAAATATGTCATCAAATCCAAAGGAGGTTGAAGATCACCGAAGCTATCGAAATACACAACATCGTTTCCTCGTTTGCGATATGCTACCCAGTGCGTTCCAGGTCCATCAGCATCATCGAGATTAACAATAGCTGATTCTCTATAGTGCGGTCCATTAATAGGCATAGCATTCCTCATAAATACTCCTCGAAAATTTGAGATTTTTAGGATTTTTGCATACTTAATGAGATCAGCATCGGTGAGTGCTCTTTGAGGTAATTTTACTTTGAGGATCTTTTTTTTAAAGAATTCTTTGGTTTCATACGAAGACCAAGACCAGTTTTATATGGTATCAAGTAAAGGCCTTTACCAAGAGCTATTTCTTCCATCTTTATATTATGTCTCTTATTTTCTTCTTATTGTTGTTTAGCAGCTTTGGAATCGTTTACTGCTTTAGCGATTCCAGCGGCACCTCCAGCTATACCACCAACAGCACTCAAACCTGCAGAGATCGGTATAAGAAATGGTAAGAAACCTCCTACTTTCTTTGGAACTGGTAAAGTACGTGGAATTTTTACATTCTTTTTACCACCTGCTTTTTTAACAGCATTACGTGCACCTTTTAGAGCTGATGGAATGGCTTTTCGAGCACATTTTGTAGAAACAATCGATTCTGATGCAGCCTTTACAATTGTATTGAAAGTAGTAGAAGGCTTCTTCATACCCATTCCAAATTTAGACTTTACTTTCATTATGTTTTTGATTGCAAATGCAGCTGCTTTTTCTCCAAAGCTAGCGTCTTTTGATGAAATTCTTTGATTAGCTTTTTTTGCTAAAATTCTATCAGAAGCGTTTCTGGCTTCTACGTTATCACGATTCTATGAATAAGCAATGTCGTGCTCTTTACAAGCTCTATCGAGAAGATTGATTCCTGGATTACCTCTAGCTAAACGTTTAGCTAATCTTGTACCGGGTCCACAGTATTGGTAGCCGGGTATATGAAGTTCGATTGGAAGACTATTAAGAAGCTTGTTGACAAAACCGCGACCACGTCGTCGTTCTCTATATACGATCATCACACTTCGAAGACTAAATGAAGACTGAGGCATTGGGTATAAAAGCTCTGTATTTATAGCTGGTCAAGCATTCGTATGTCAGACGTGCTGTCATAATGAATTTCAAAGAACAATCCGTTAAGCTACCGATAGAAAATTTCGACACTATCGTGGAGCATGAGAAGAAATTAAAGAGGCATGGAAACTTACTTCCAAACAGTATTCGAGCTGTATTTTGCGGTCCATCCAATTGTGGTAAAACCAATAGTCTGTTAGCACTAATAACGCATCCTAATGGTCTCAGGTTTGAAAACGTTTATGTGTACTCCAAGTCTTTGAATCAACCAAAGTACAAGTTTTTGAAGGACCTCCTAGAGCCTTTAGAAGGTGTACAATACTTTCCCTTTAGTGGGCACGAATCTGTTGTAGCCCCTGATAACGCGCTTCCAAATTCTGTCATGATTTTTGATGATGTAGCCTGTGAAAAACAAGATAATATCAGAGCTTACTTCAGTATGGGTAGACACAAAGATGTTGATTGTTTCTATCTCTGTCAATCTTATGCTCGAATTCCAAAACATCTAGTCAGAGACAATGTCAATTTGTTGGTGATTTTTCGTCAAGATGACGTCAATTTCAGACACTTATACGATGATCACGTCAATTCAGACATGACTTACGCGCAATTCAAAGAATTATGCTCTAAGTGTTGGACTGATGATAAATACGGATTTTTAATGATCGACAAAGATAGTTCGATCAATTCTGGTAGATATAGAAAAGGCTTTGATTGTTTTGCTATAATTATAGCGCGCACATAGTCCTAAGAAAACAATTCATCATTGTACGCTGAAGCGTCAACATGGCTGACATTAGACGAAAGAAAGATGTTCTACATCAACTTGTACAAGCACGCAATGCAGTTAAACGAAAATATAACTTGTTGAAGTTTGGAAAAGAAAATATTGAAAGAGCATTTGGCGAGACATTCAAACCTATCGTTGATCCTCTTCAGAAACTCGTTGCTACTACTGAGAAAAATAATGATTTTATACGTGACATAGCAAAAAATAAAAAAAAGTCATAAAAAACAATGATACTTATTCCTCCTTCTTGCAGCTTTCTTCTCCTTCCTCTTCATCAATTGATGATGATGCTATAGATACGTCATTAAACGATACTATTCGACAAGTTGATACGGAATTTGAATCAGCTACAAGTGAGCAGGAATTAGAAAAAAAAGAAGATAATTTATTGCTTGATAATAAGTACATTCATATGCTCAATGAGGATCAATCAAAACAATTGGATAAAGTTTATGGAGTTCGCAAGGAAGGTAATAGTTACTTAATTGGTGACTCACCTCTATTTTTCGAAGGTAAAAACATCCGTATAAAAGATCAAAAATATCCAAAAACTAAAGGATTGTTAGAATCGTTAATTACGAAAAATCCCGATAGAGGTCAGATAAACACTAATGATATGCAAAATTACAAGAAGATTCTTGAAACTACTAATGCTCACAAACGACGCTACAGAAGTGATGAGTCTATTCGTACGCACAAAAGTAAGAAATTCGACAGTATCATTAGTTCTTTGTTTTCATTGAAAAAAAGAGGAGGATCGTTACCTCGATATAAAATTGCAAGAAGAGATACGAGAATGGATTACATATACTGGGATGATCCAAACGAACTCGTTGATAGACTTCGATTACTCATTGCTGAAAGAGAAGCTGGAAACCCTAGCCATACAAATGAGATACATTCAATTATAGAAGAGTTACGTGAAGAAGGCTATATATATTGAGGTGTAGACACCTATACCGTGCATTATCAAAATGAGCGTCGATGTATTCGGACGTAATCTCAAACGAAGTGAGGGTAGTCGAGGACCTCCGGGTATTGGCTATAAACTCACAAAAGATGGACAATACGATATGGAAAATAAGAGGCTTTGTAATCTCGCATCACCTAATCAACTCAATGAAGCTGTAAATTTAGATACTTTACAGCGTATCGTACGTTTGGAAGTTCAAAAATTATTAGATTCAATATCTAGTTTGAGAAGTGATCTTAATAACCTAGATAAAATTGTAGAGGTGCATAGAGACGAGCTAGATAAGAAATTCATACAAAGCCAGTTGGAGCTTAAGACTATAAAAATAGGCATTATCTCTGTTAGTGCAAAACAGTCAATCGATAACCATCGATGGAACAACGTCATAGACTTGTAGAAGAGCTTCACAAGCCAGCACGTCGTAATTATCCTCGTCGACAGTTCGATGTGCGAGGTTTGGATGAGACTTGGCAAGCTGATTTGGTAGAGATGCAACATTATTCTTGAGAAAACAAAGGCTACAAATACATGCTTACAGTTATAGATGTTTTTTCAAAATATGCCTGGGCTGTTCCTGTAAAACAAAAAACTGGTATAGATGTTTCTGCTGCTATGAAGTCTGTATTGACAAAAGGTAAAGTACCTAAGAATCTTCACACCGATCGAGGTAAGGAGTTCTATAATACCAATTTCCAGAATTTCATGCAACAATATAAAATCAATCTCTGCTCGACTTATAGCAATCTCAAAGCGTCTATTTGCGAACGCTTTAATCGTACGCTCAAAAACAAAATGTGGAAACAGTTTAGTTTACGTGGTAACTACAAGTGGATTGATATTATCTCGAATTTGATTGACAAGTACAATGATGAGAAGCATCGGACTATTAATATGAAACCGAATGATGTTACAGCTGAAAACGAAGCTGAAGTTCTTCGACGATTCAAGCGTAATGTTAATTTAATAGAAAAAAACCAAAGTTCAAAGTTGGTGATAAAGTACGAGTAAGCAGATTAAAACAAGTATTCGAAAAAGGATACACACCCAACTGGTCTACTGAAATATTTACTGTACACCGAGTTCGAAAAACAAAACCAGTTACTTTTCTCTTGCAGGATTATAAAGATCAACCAATAGCTGGAGGTTTTTATGAACAAGAATTACAAAGTGTCGAATATCCTGATTACTATCTTGTAGAGAAGATTCTTAGAAGACGTGGAAATGAAGTATTAGTGAAGTGGCTTGGTTTCGACAATATTCACAATAGTTGGATTAATAAAGCAGATGCTCAATAAGTATTTTGTAATTAATTTATAAAAAATAAAAACTTACAAATAATTCAACGTGATCTTGAATAGACATCATGTATAGAATACAGCAAAACCGTCTTGAAAGTTTTAGAAATTGGCCTTTGAGTTTTTTAAAACCTGAAGATTTAGCTGCAGCAGGATTTTACTATACTGGTGGAATAGATAAAGTCCGTTGCTTTGAATGTTCTACAGAAATATGTAGATGGGAAATCGATGACAATCCATTATTAGAGCACAAAAAGTGGAATGGCCGTTGTCGCTTCATCAGAGATATACCTTGTCAGAATGATTCTGCTGAAGAAAATACCAATAGATGTAAAATTTGTCTTGATAATGAACTAGAAGTCGCATTTATACCCTGTGGACACTGTTGTAGTTGTTATCATTGTTCATCCATTGTTAAAAAATGTGTAATATGTAGAAAAGTTATTAATCAAAGAATTCGAATTTACATATGATAATTTTTTTTTAAATTTGAATTTAAGAAAAATGTATTTAATAATGTATATTAAGGAATTGAAATAAAATAAACACTTTTTATAATTAAACAAAATTTATTGTAACATTTATTTAAATAAAACACTCATAACTATACACTTATTATGCACACACTAAACACTACAAAATTCGAGGACATAACCTCCTTTGAACACTACACAAAGTTCAAGTTTATTAGCAGCATTCTGCATTCTCTCAAAAACTCTTGATCTTTTTCAAAAACTTCCGACACTTTTTTAGGTAAGAAGATTTGCATTTCTTGACATAGTTCTGCTACAATCTTGGGTCCAAAGCGAGTTTTCACTTGTCTCAAACATGTGACCGTGTAGGAAGTGCCTTCTGTCAGTTCAGTGATTTTTTTAGTAGGAAGAAATTCTCCTCGGGCAATGACGTTCAATTTAGAAATGTCCATCTTATCTGTAACAGAAAAACAAATTCTTGATTGAAAAATATAATCAATATCAATTTAATCTTTAATCTTTAATAATAATACTATATTGATACTGTATTGATACTGTATTGATACTATATTAATACTGTATTGATACTATATTAATACTGTATTGATACTATATTGATACTGTATTGATACTGTATTGATACTATATTGATACTGTATTGATACTATATTAATACTGTATTAATACTGTATTGATACTGTATTGATGCTGTATTTAAACTTTATTGATACTATATTGAAATGAATAGAATTATATTAACCTTAATTTAAGAAATGTCAATTTTGGATCTCTTGGTACTGACTGCTTCTTCACTGGTTGGTCGATGGACTCTTTTGAGTGCGTCTTTTCTTAATGAATCAGCGAACTGAATGACGCTCGGCCGATTCTGCACCTGTTCATATAGAGTGCTCCCCACCACGTCGACTACCCCCACTCCAGGATCTAGCGGCTCAGCTACCCCCACTCCAGGATCTAGCGGCTCAGCTACCCCCACTCCAGGATCTAGCGGCTCAGCTATCCCCACTCCAGGATCCAACGACTCGATAGCAACTTCGATATCTACTAGTTCTGGATTTCGTGATCTTGCTAGGTAGCGGCCCCAAGGAAGAGTTCCGTAGTTCCTTCTTGAAGAAATCTTTTGTCGTCATGCGCACTAAGAGCGATCTTTGTCTCCTTCTCAGTGTACAGTTGGTGATTGCGAGATCTTATGTTTCTCTGTTCTCGAATCTTGATTTCTTTCGTTTTCAAACAATCGATGTAATCATTGAAAGTGATGGTTGCTTTTACTACTGAACTCTTCACTCCCTTGGCTTTCTTTATTGTCTTCTGATTTTCGACTCTGACGCTGTACATTTTACTCCTCAGTCCAACGAATTCCAGCATGATGTTTCCGTTGCATTCGTCCTTCATCAAACCAACAATTTTCTTATTGGCAGGAGGAATGTTGAACTGATTAGGCTGGGGGTAGTCAGAGGTGTCGAATTCGTGGATGTCTCTTTCTGATTTGATACATATCGATGTTGGTCATCTCGTACACCAAGCTATCCGTATCTGTATACAATAGCTTGCAATTTCCTTTTCCTTTTGCAACATTATCCAGCATGTAATCGTAATGGAAGCGGCATACGAGAGTTTTGGACAAATCCAGTACAGAGAGCCCGATGTAGATATAGGTTTTCTGATGCAAATTTTCGTTCGTAAAAGTTGAATCGCTACCAAATTTTCGTCAAAGATGGCGCAACTACTGAAATTTGGTCTGGCAATGAGCGCCTCAGCATCGTAGCGTCCTTCCCACTTATTCACGAGCTTAATATCAACGTGTTTTCGCTCGTTTTCCATGGTTTTACCATAAACAGCGTTATTGAAAAGTTTGAAGAGCATCTTCTTAAACTCATTCTTGGCATTCTTCCGCTACTCGCTGTTCAGGTCAATATATTTCTTGAGCCATCGACTTTTCATCGACACTTCATCGACTCTTCATCGACTCTTATCGACTTTCATCGACTCTCATCGACTCTTATCGACTTTCATCGACTCTCATCGACTCTCATCGACTTTTCATCGACACTTAATCGACTCTTCATCGACTCTCATCAACTTTTCATCGACACTCATCGACTTTTCATCGACACTTCATCGACTCTCATCGACTCTTATCGACTTTCATCGACTCTCATCGACTCTCATCGACTTTTCATCGACACTTCATCGACTCTTCATCGACTCTCATCAACTTTTCATCGACTCTCATCGACTTTTCATCGACACTTCATCGACTCTCATCGACTTTTCATCGACACTTCATCGACTCTCATCGACACTTCATCGACTTACATCGACTTACATCGACTCTTCATCGACTTACATCGACTCTTCATCGACTCTCATCGACTCTCATCGACTTTTCATCGACTTACATCGACTCTTCATCGACTTACATCGACTCTTCATCGACTCTCATCGACTCTCATCGACTTTTCATCGACACTTCATCGACTCTCATCGACTTTTCATCGACTTTTCATCGACACTTCATCGACTCTCATCGACTCTCATCGACTTTTCATCGGCACTTCATCGACTTACATCGACTCTTCATCGACTCTTCATCGACTCTTCATCGACTCTCATCGACTCTCATCGACTTTTTTATAATTTCTAGATTTTTTTTTTAAATCATCTTAGTATTCTAAATCATCTTAGTATCTTGTAAATCATCTTGTTAAAAAGGTTTTGCATGACTCGTTATTTTCTATAAATACAGCTGAGTTTGTATTTCACGAACAGTATGCATCATAAGCTCAAGCTATCAACATGGCAAACTTTCTCGAAACAAAAATTAAGAGAGATGATTAAATCCAAACTTCCAAATCGATTGGATACAAATATTTGTCGAATATTTGATTCTAATCAAGAGAAAAAACTCTATTTACGAATGATTCAAAGATTGATGTTGTTTCGAATATTACTGATGAATTCACGCCTAATACATCTCTTCAACTTATAAAAAGTTCTAGAGGAAAAGATAAACTTCTTTTGAATGGCATTCCTTTCTATAAGGATAAAGTTATGAAGAATGGTAATATACACTGGAAGTGTCATCTTTACTATTCAAAATAATGTTTAAGTCGTGCTGTAACGAAGGACATGAAACTTGTAAATTGTACAACACATAACCATACAATAACATCTGTGAAGAAAGAAAATGTAACAAGAAATATGATTTTTAAGGAAAAACGTTAGTCTAATGATGCTCTCAATACACATCATACAAATGATAAACTCACGAGGAGAGATGATATTGATTCCATCAATCAGCAAAGGTATCCAGAATCAAAAATACTTGAAGATAGTTATTCTAGCTCTGATGATGAAATAGAAAATTATCAAAAGAATAAAAAGTACAACATATTTCAAAGTTATAAAAGGAAACTTCGTAATAACGCTTCATCAGTATCAAGATGTAAAAAAGCGAAAGTTAGTTCTAACGATGTTAATAGTGATACATCATCAGATTCTTCCAATAATACTTTTCTTCAACTCGAAAATTGTAAATCGAAATCTAACTTTAAAAATTTACCAGTATATAGATTTAAAAAAGCAAAATTAAGTTCCATAGATTCTTACAATGATACTTCATCAGATCATTCTATTAGTAACGCATCTTCATCTAAATACATGAGTGATCTCCTGTTGAAAGATTATGGAATTGGAGAATGGGACGACCCCAATGTATTAGTTGATCGCCTTCATATTCTTACATAATCGTATTCTTCCAACTAATACAAATCCGTATACTACCAAGGAGATAGACTTTATAATTAACGAACTACGAGAAGCTGGTTATATATATATTAACTTGGGGGTGATATGCTTCAAATAAATGTTGAAGCATCAACCATACAAAATCAAAAGTTTCTTTGCTTTCTGAACGTCCCTCCAGAATTGAAACAGAGAGAATATTTTCTATCTGAAACATCTACCCGATCGGATAGTCAGCACCATCAGTGATAACGTTTGAAAACATGTGTGAGTGGGAGACCCAAATGGTGGGAGAATCATTATAAAAGACTGACCCTTCAGTAAAAGGTTCATTTAGGATGAGGTACTTAGTGGATGTGCAAGGCAAATAGCCGGACTCATTGCTCTCTCGAAAGCGCCTTCTTATATACGCGAGGATTGGGTGGGGGAATGCATGCGCGCGCGAAGAGGGAAGAAACGCGTTGAAGTTCTATCCCCACTTTCGACCTAACCTTTTTCATGAGTATAAAAGAAGGTGAGCTTGATTCTGAAATTCATTTCTTTGGTTCGCTTCAGTCAGCAAGGTTCATCACAAAGATAAAATACATGATAGATTTTTCAAGGTTAGGAATGATTGTTGAGGTTATGTGGATGATTGATTATGCCAGTGAGAACATTGGTTGGAACTCTCACCACTTATGAACTATTATTGTAATTTATATTTTTATTTCAATAAATTCAACTTTAGATTAATAAAAATATGAACTTTCCTTTCATAACCTAATTATATTAGTTAAAATAAAAAAATTTCTAAAGCTTAAACAGCTTGAGACTTGAAAAACAAAGACAATTTCTTTTTCAAGGTTAATTTTTAATAATTTAGAATTTTATTAAGACTAAATAATGATTTTCAATAAATATATTTAAAATGTTACAACTTTCATGCAAATATAAATTTAAATTGGTCTAATAAATGACTTTTATAAGAAATTGAATCTTTCGCTAGTCTAGTACATCTCTTCGAATTAAGTAATAATGATGAAATAATCAGCTTAGAGTCTTGGAATAACTTTCTATATTATTTTTTAAACATAACAAAGTTATATATAAATTTTCAGATCTCTATCTCTTTTAGTTTCTGTGATATGAGAAATGAATAGTAGTGGAAAAGACCGAATAAGCTAAAAATTCTGAAATAAACATTAATACACTTGAAATGATGTTTTAATTGTTTCTATAGAGATGTTTAATTATAAAATAGTTATTAACGATAAGATTAAGTATTTGTAATGTGTTTCAAGCATTAAAATGGTAGAAATTCATTAAAACTGATTTTTTCAAAAATATAGCTGTAATCCTTCAAAATTGAGATAGTAAATATCTTATATCTCTGAAACTAGAGAACGTAGAGCTTTAAAATTTTTACTAAAAGTTTGTTTCAACTAATAGATGAGGATAAAATATCTACTTATAACATAACTTATAAACTATAAAATTTCATTCAAAAAGTTATAGCTAAAAATGAATCCATTTATAGTGCTATACAAAATTTATACTCAAATCTTTTTAAAATAGTTATAAACAATAAGATTTAACTTATTGTATCTTATACATTATAATCAATGATTTATAAGATTAAGTAATATGTTTCAAACACTAAAACTAATTTTTTTCAAAATATAGCTGTAATCCTTCAAAATTGAAATAGTAAATATCTTATATCTCTGAAACTAGAGAACATAGAGCTTTAAAATTTTTACTAAAAGTTTGTTTCAACTTATAGAAGAAGATAAAATACTTGTTTATAACACAACTTATAAACTTTAAAATTTCATTTAAAAAAGTTATAGCTAAAAATGAATTCATTATATTGCTATATAAAAGCTAAAAATTCTGAAATAGATATTAATACATCTAAAATGATGTTTTAATTGTTTCTATAGATATGTTTAACTATAAAATAAGATTTTAATTATTCTTCATTGTGATTATAATGTATAAGATTCAATGGCTTTGATTTAAATCTTATACTATGTGGTTTGAAGTAAAATATAATATAAATAAATTTCAGGCTTATGTTTTGAACTGAAAATAGTTTAATATAGATGCTTTTAATAATTTTTATATCTGAATACACTCATAAGGACTGTGAGAATATGTTTTGAGGTAAAAGAAAAATTAATTTATTAATGTATATATATATATATATATATATATATATATATATATATATATATATATATATTTGAAAATGTAGTTATGAGGAGAGCTATCAGTCAATATATTTGATCTATAAACTAAAAGAAATATGGATCTAGAAATTAGCATGTTTGCTGTACTTTAATTGATTAGAAGAAAGTATTTCTATGACTATTTGTTATATATATTCTGTATATTAAATACTCCAATATACACACACAAGCACATACATTTCTGAAATGTACAAATCTCAAGTATAAGTGTAAGTGAAGAAATAAATAACTTTCAATATTATTTTTAATACAACACTTTATTATTATTAATCTCAAATATAAATGTATAATAAAATAATATCACATTTTTTTTACTAGTCCTACTAGACTCTCGAGTATTAACTTATATGTACACTTGGCGGAAAGGATATTTTTCCGAATGTGTACCTCAAATGGCAGCGCTGCATATTTTACCACAGACATAAAAAAACTTCGAATCATGTATTGAGTTTCGCATCATGATTATTTTGTTTTTTCTTATAGGTTATTCATGCAAAATTCAAATGATAACAATTCAAATTTTATTGCTTATATAATTTAAATACAAAATATTAGATTCTATATGATTATTGACCTAAGAAATAAAAATTTTATTTAATAAAATTATAATTCGGATTATGAAAAAAGAAAGTAATATTGTTTGTTTACTAAAATTATGTCATTAAGTAATAAGTAACGATGATGCGAAATTTGCTTTATAATTTAGAATTGTCTTATGTCTGTGGTAGAATATGCGATGTTGCCATTTGAGGTTAACATTCGGAAAAATATCCTTTCCGCCAAGTGTACACAAGCATAGTGTAGATAAAGTAGATCGCTATTATTTTTATTCTAAGCTTTAACTATATTTACTAATATGTTGCAGTTTTCATACATCTCATTTTTAATCTCTAAATGTATATAAACATAATTTAATAATTAATTTTCCATTTCATTATAGTTTAATAAATTGATAGCTGTCAATGTTAAAATAATATAAAATTTGAGGAAACTGCTATTATACAAGTTTTAAGATTTCCCTAATACGGTGGCTCCGTGGCGTAGTGGTATACGCGCTCGCCTCGCGTCCATAGGGTCAAGGGTTCGATTCCGACCAAAGTTAAAAATTTTTTTTAATGCTTAAATAATTTTTATTCGATTTATTATAATTAAATAAATATTAAAAAGTATTAAAAAATAAAAGTTAAAAAAAATATTAAAAAATAAAAGTTAAAAAAAATATTAAAAAATAAAAGTTAAAAAAAATATTAAAAAATAAAAGTTAAAAAAATATTAAAAAATGAAAATTATGAAACGTTCGCAGCAGCTTTATCACAGCCAGCAGCCGGCCGCCGGCAGCTCGCCCTGTCGCTATGGGGTTCTTGGCTCACGACATTTCTGGCTCACGACATTCTGGCTCACCTGCATTTCTGGCTCACTACATTTCTAACTCACCTGACTCTCAAAGTCACTGAGTTAGAAATGTAGTGAGCTAGAAATGTAGTGAGCCAGAAATGCAGTGTGCCAGAAATGCAGTGAGCCAGAAACCCCATAGCTTATCTACTTTGTTTATAGGTTGTTATTCTTAATATAAGCCCCTAAAATTTAAGGTTAGGATTTTTTAATCACGCAAAATTTCTTGTAGTATAATTTAATTAATAGTCTCAAATGAAGATTCTACTTGTAATATTACGTCATGTAAACTTTTCTAAGCTAAAATAATTGAGCTCACATCGTTGATTTCAAGTAAATCATACTTTAAGAGTTGGGGAGTATCTCCTACTCTCCAAAGCAGCGTTACTCTGACTCCTACCCCTCTACTCTCCTACTGAGAGTTGGATTTACGCCGATAGGGAGTGAATGCAACTCTCCAAGTCTTTCAGTGCAGGAATATACTATCACAGAAGATCAGAGATCTTCGGGCAATTGGAAGGCAGAAAGCGAGCAGAGTGAATGTGCCTCGTAAGAAATTAAGATATGATTAATTTGAAAGTCATTAATACTAAGTTGTACGAGAGCGCAGTGGCTTAATGGATAGAGCTCTTGCCTTCAACGCGGAAGGCATGAGTTCAAATCCTTGTCAAGTACCTCTAGCTTTTTTCCGAAAGAAAATTAATGTATGCGCCATTTATATAGCGACTCTTAAAAAATCCGACCTCATTGGGTAACGGTTGATTGTTGGTCATAAAAGTGGCTGACCATCCATCGGTAGTCAAAGTTTTCGGTATGGTGGGTCTGACAGTCTAGCCTCATGGTATGTGTTAAATGGGAACCAGGCTAGGCTCCCTCGACATCACCATATAAAAAAGATTAACATATAGAGGACAATATCCTTTAAATACTAATATTTTTTTTTAAATACTAAGTTGTACAACAAAACTTCATTTATCTTGTTGATTAATGATTGAGTTGTTGTAATGCTACAAGTAAATTTACCAAATAACTAAGTTTTAGTTTTATGTATATAAATATATATATATATATATATATATATATATATATATCGCCCATTCTCTGTGAAATCAGAGGACGAAAAATTTTTTTCGCTAAAAATTGGTAAAATAGTTCTCTTTCATATTTTGAACCACTCACAGAATTTTTTAAGATTCCTTTAGTACATATTTTTAGAGCTATAAAGCTTCAAAGTTGGGCAAAAACCATATTTCTTACATTTTTGACTAATTTTAAGCTTAAATCACTCAGTTGGGTTGCGTTTTAGGAATTTATTACTAAAGAACTTTTTTCTTCTAAAAATTCTAAATTTTGAGAAAAATTAACTTAAAAGTGCTAATGTAGCCCTTCGCTGAGCTAAAGTCATTTAAAACATTAAAATGCCACTTATCAAGGTTTCAAACCATGATCTTATGTCCAAAAAAATCATTGAAGTAGGTAATATATGTATAAATATAGCCTATAAATTTCACAGTGGAGCAAAACGGCAATCTTTCTTAAAAAATCTAAACGTAATTAAAAATAATGAAAATTGTGATTTTTAGATACATTTACTCATTTTAATATTAACTTGTACACATCGGTTACAGATGTCCCTTCGCAAGCATTCATAGAAATAGTTGTATACTTCACAAATATTAAAATATATTTAAAAATATCTTCTGAAAGATTTAGAGTGAACCAAACCTTGAGATTTTTTTAACAAATCATGTGCTACTGTGGTACATGAAAAATATACTTAAATACTGAATTAAAAAAAATTTTCGTTCATTTCATAGTTTAAGGTTATATAATACTGCTAATATTTTAATAACACATGGTGACAGGTAACTATATGTAAAATTCTTTTCTTATAAGATTCGAAATAGATTCTTTTATTAGAAAAAAATGGAATGTCATTGAATTTCTTGAAAATTATGATTGATAACTAAAATATCCTTTGTTTATTTGACTGAAAATATTTAGAAAATTATTTTTGTTTTATTTCTTTCATGATTTAAACATAATCTATCTCAAGATACAATAACACTTTAAGGAATGATTAATTTAATTTTTAGTCAAGAAATAATTTTACATATTGAATAATGTTAACAGTCCAAGAGATAATAAGACACGATCCACTTTGTACTGATAATTCATCACATTTGTTATTGCATTTTTAGAGTAAAAGTAACTCAAATTTATAACTAACCAATATTTAAATTTAATTTCTTATACACTGAATACAAAATTCATATGCATATACCTTTTTTTTAGATGTATCAGTTAGAAGATGCAAAACTAAAAATGCACTCCTACTTATATGCTAGAACTTTTTGTGTAAATTCATGAGAATATTGTTAATTATTATTCAATTTAAGTTCAACTGATTTCATCCACCAGAATATTGATTCACCGTTTGCTTTATACTGATATTCGACGTACTGAGATACAAAGAGACATAAGTTCAGTTATATAACAATGCCCTGTTAAAAATAATCAGGTGATAAATCACCTGATTTTTTTCACCAGGGTGACTATAAGAGAAAGTAAATTAAATATTGATATATATTAACCTCTATTATATGTTCATTGTAATTATTTGTTTAAATTAATTTTAAGTTTTTATACTTAATTACATATAATTATTGCTGTCACATCATTAGAATCAATGACAAATTTTAATAAAATTTAAATTACAATAACCAATTTCCATAGTATTATAATGTTTGTTACTAATTTAAAAATAATCAAATACGTTCAAAAAATATAACAAGAATAAGAATTGATTATTTTCTGAAACTAAACTTAATAATATACATCAGTGGATACTTTAATCTTAACAAATCTCATTCAATGTAAACTGATGTATATTATTAAGTTTAGTTTCAGAAAATGATTAATTCTGATTCTTGTTATATTTTTTAAATGTATTTGATTATTTTTATATTAGTAACAAACATTATAATTCTATGGAAATTGATTATCATAATTTACATTTTCTGGCAAATTGTCATTGAATCTAATGATGTGATAGCAATAATTAAATGTAATTATGTATAAAAACTTGGGATTCGTTTAAATAGATGTTTACAATCAACATATGATAGAGATTGATATATAATAATATTCAATTTTTTTTTTATTGTCAGTGATATATAACTAAACTTATGTCTCTTTGTATCTCAGTACGTCGAAGATCAGTATAAGGCAATTTGTGAATCAATATCCTAGTGGATGAAATCAGTTGAACTTAAATTAAATAATAATTAGCAATATTCTCATGAATAAACACAAAAAGTTCTAACATATACACTGCAGTCCAGGTACTATTGCCCACCCTAGACTAAAATTATAAAAAATTTAAAGTTTTATATCTCGATAAAAAATTATCGTACGGAGCCTTACAAGGTCTCATTTTGAAGGTTTTGTAGAAGCCTTTAAAATGGAAGAGGTAACATTAAAATTTTTCCATTTATATGGGTTTTATGACGTCATAATAAAAAAAAATTTCAATTTTTCTTTCAGAACTTTGATGCGGTTTCTTCTTATGGGTGATTGTTGTATTAAGAAACTACAACTACCATTTAAAAGCTCTTTTAAAAAACTACAAAATCCATGGTCGATAAATTTTTTCAAACATTTATTTTAAGAGGTATATGCGGTTTCACACAAGTATAATGGTTTTTGTGAAAGTAGTTCTAGCTCTGCAGATTTTAAGCTTACAGAAAAATTGTATTAAAAAAAAATGTTGCATTTTGTGAAAACTATCAATCTATTAAGTTTTAAAATGTAATAAAAATAAAATTTTCTTTTTCATTTTTTTACTGTAAAAAATTTTTTCATTTCATAAAAAAACAAATATGTATTCAGGCAAAATGAAGAAAAATAAAAAAAACCAGGTGTGGCAGTCGTGGGGACTGACCGACAGAAGTTAATACTTCTTTTGGTTTATTGACAGTCTTGCTTCTCATAAAATGAACAATTTTTCGTCACGCTTTGCTTAAAAATAAATTTTGTATTAAATAAATATGTATACGCACAACAAATTATCAATTTATAAAGTAGAATAATGGTAGTTCTGGGTAAAGAGAAGACCCCCTAACCACATTTGCAACTTACGGAGCTATTTAGAAGCATGCAGGAATTGTTTAAATGATAAGCATATAATGATAATAAATATAAAAACAATTAATTTATTAAAATTTTTTAATGATTTGATAAAAAAAAAGTTTATAAAAAATATGTATGTTTACCCAGTACAAATTTGTAACTCATGAAGTAGATGAGTATGAGTTCTGAGTTAAGAGAAGGCTTCCTAAATATATTTGCAACTTATTTAGCGAAAGTTTTGCAAAATAATTTATTTTTAAAATTCATAAATTATCATGTTATAAAAAAATGGGAAATGAAGACAAAAATCTTTACTATTATAAAAAAAATATGGTAAATCGATTATTACTAATGACAATTACAAATCTTTATAATATTGTCAAATCATAGGTTAAAAAATAAAGAACTGTTAACTAATTCATAAAGTACAATGAGTATCATATATTATACATATACTACAAGGATCAATTACTTGAAATTAGTAACACATTTTTAAGCCGGCAAATAAACTATTAATCAATGATCAAAATTATGACGTTGAAAAATAAGCATCTTTTATTAATTTCAACAAAATTTATTATTTTTATTATATTTGTACACCATAATATATTGTAGATATAAAAAACTTAATTTGATCAATATAAAAAACAGTAACGGAAATTGAAATAGTTGAACATTTAACTAAATATTTAAAATAGTCATAGTATATATAAAAACTTATAGTAGTATATGATAATTATTATATTCAATATGGGAATTGCATATAATAATAATCTTTTTTATGCAAATTTAAAACTTAACTCAATAATAGCCAAAAATATAATTAGTATTTTTTTTCATAGATTTTTAAAAATATTTAAAAAATGTACAGTGCGTATGTGAATTATAATTGCAGTTCTAAACTATAGTTCAGTCGATGGTTTTCTTGAAACTTTGAATAAAGCACTAAATATAAATCATTTGAAAATTAATAATTTTACTGTAAGCATGTTGAAATATTAGAATTTAGCTTTTCAGTATATCTACTAGCAATTTCAATTAATCAATGACGGAAAATATTTGTAAGACTAATCTACACTTTAGGTCTAAGCAGCGTGATGACATGGCTTTTATTTGAAAAATTAATTGGCTATTTGCCTACGTTGCTCTACTCACAGCTAACCTCAGTCTACTGTCAGAAATTCACAAGAAAAAATTTAGATAAAAATCACTTATTCAAATGGTATTATCGCTGGTTCTGCTTGTCACACAAAAAAATGGAAAAAAGTAAATTGAAGTGAATAAAATTTTATTCTATTTTCATCCTCTTTTGAAATTTGTAACAATTTCAAATTAAAAAAAATTTTTTTAATTGTATATTTTTCAATGATTACTAAAAAAATTAAACAGAAATGAAGAGAATTAAAAAAAATTAAAAATTCAACTCTGATGATTTTTTTTTTGTTCTGACGCTTCTTAATAAAGTTATAAACAATTAAAACATTAAAAGTGAAAATTTTATTAACAATTACGTTTGACATATTATTATATATATTATCATCATTTTCCCAGGAATAAATTTTAGTTTTTTGCAGAATTTAGAAAAAAAAAATATTTGAATTATTTGAATAATTTTGATTCGAATTTGATTGTTTACATGTTCAACAATATATACAATCACTTGTAACTTTATTGAAAAGTCTCGTAATAGAAAAAAAATCTGTAATGAATATTAGATTTTTGAAAATTCTTTCGGTTTCTGTTGGAATTTTTTCTCAATCATTAATTTAAAAAAAATAAATAAAAAGTTAGTATTTTGTATCCAATTTATTTTGTTTTTATGATATTTGTAGTGCGACTATTAGAGACAACAAATATCATAAAAACAAATTAATTATCCTGTTTGAAGGAGCGTTATATATATAGTGCTCATACATACGTATTACATCCATAATACAAACATACAGCAAGTTTTTAATAATTAACGCATTAGAATAAAAATCATTAAGTGGCCGTTAAAGATGTATCTGCGTATGATTGCGCGCTTTATAAGTACTGAACGCTCATGTAGTAACCCAATACCCAAACAGCATATACACAACGATTTATACGCTGAAGTGCCGATGTGCCTTCTCTCTTTCCTCCTATACTTAGCTTGTGTAGTGCGTATTCGCTTGCCATACTCTCCTTTCGCTCTTTCTCTCTCTCTATTCCAGAGTTCTTGGTATAGTATAGTGTTCCCTCTCTCTCTTATTCTTAGAAGTTAGTTGTGTATGCCCGCACAGATAGGGTCACACGCACACAACACATATTAAAATGTAACGTGACGGCAACTTGGATTTTTATGCCCAGCAAATTTTCAAGGAACGCTAAGAGAAGTATTAACTTCAGAAATTAAAACAAAAAAACGTTTTGTCATATGCATATGTTATAACAAAAAATTTTTTCTAATATAAAAATTAAAAAAAAAAATTTTTTTTATTATATTTTAGAACTCAATACATGGATAGTTATCACAAAATGCAACAATTTTTCTGTAAACTCAAAACCTGCAGAGCTAGAACTACTTTTACAAAAACCATTATTTTTGTGTAAAACCGCATATAGTTCTTAAAATAAACGTTCAAAAAAATTAATCGTTAATGGATTTTGTAGTTTTTAAAAGAATTTTTAAATCGTGGTTGTAGTTTTTTAATACGACAATCACCCATAAAAGGAAATCGCATCAAAGTTCTGGAAGAAATTTTTTTTTTTAATTATGACGTCATAAAACTCATAAAAAATGAAAAAATGTTAATGTTACCTCTTCCACTTTAAAGGTTTCTACAAAACCTTCAAAATGAGACCTTATAGATCTCCGTACGATAATTTTTTATCGAGATACAAAACTTTAAATTTTTTATAATTTTAGTCTAGGGTGGGCAAAAGTATCTGGACTGCAGTGTAAGTAGAAGTACATTTTTAGTTTTGCATCTTGTAACTGATACATGTAAGAAAAAGGTATAGGCATATGAATTTTGTATTCAACGTATAAGAAATTTAATTTAAATATTGGTTAGTTATAAATTTTAGTTACTTTTACTGTAAAAATGCAATAATAAATGTGATGAATTATCAGTACAAAATGGATTGTGTTTTATTATCTCTTGGACTATTAACATTATTTAATATGTAAAATTATATTTTGACTAAAAATTTAATTAATTATTCTTTAGAGTGTTATTGTATCTTGAGATAGATTATGTTTAAATTATGAATGAAATAAAACAAAAATAATTTTCTAAATCTTTTCAGTCAAATAAACAAAGGATATTTTAGTTACCAATCATAATTTTCAAGAAATTCAATGACATTCCTTCTTTTCTAATAAAAGAATCCATTCTACATCTTATAAGAAAAGAATTTTACATATAGTTACCTGTCACCATGTGTTATTGGAAATATTAGCAGTATTATATAACCTTAAACTATAAAATAAATAAAAATTTTTTAAAATCAGTTTTAAAGTATATTTTTCATGTGCTACGGTGGCACATGATTTGTTAAAAAAACTAAAGGTTTGGTTTTAGATTAGATATTATTTTATTTTGTATTATATTTCCAAAAAAAGCGTGTTATGCAATACAATTACAAATAGAGTTAAAATACATAAAATACTGGAAATAGCCTCGCATATATAAAAATAATATAGTACAGTATGATATCACTGTCATAAACCATAATAGAGATAATAATACTGTAATAGTAAGTCAATAAATTAAATAAAAGTGATATCATAGATAGAAGATAGAACACGAAAAAATACACGCAAAGAGTGTGAATAATATAATCAAAAATCAGTTTCAAATGTCTATCAGTCAAAAGAATTACATAAAATCAAGCGTGTCAAAATATCAGCAGTATAGAGTAAATTAAAATCACAGAACAAGGTTGAATGTACAGTAATATAGAAGTCACCCATCCTCACGCAAATATACATATCTCACACATGAATTTTGCATTGTCTGTAGCCGTCTTCGTAACTCCTGCGAAACATCGAGCAAAGCGACTGAGCAGTAATCAAGATGTGGGAACAGCAGGGTGGTTGCGGGTCGTTTACGCAGAGCCTTAGTGGCGTACCGTCGGAAAAACTGCAGGCTATAAATCTTTTGTTTAGTCATCATATTAATGTGCGGTTCCCACGACAGTTTAAAGTCGAGTACAACACCAAGGCTCGTAACGGTATCAGAGAAAGGAATACCGATACCGCTCCCCAGGCCAATCGTCCTTGGCTCACCTGAATAAAAATTTTTAATAAAACAATTACTTCCAAAGACGATTGCCTTTGTTTTACTAGCATTCAAAGTGAGAGAAATACCAGCAGCCCACCCCGACACCGTCTTGGCCCCCCTCTGTAAAATACCAATCCCCTCATCCACATCATCATAAGGGACCTGTGTATAAATTTGAAGATCATCCGCATACAGCAGATGCCCGACGCAACTAGAGTCCAGTGCATCACGTACGTCATTTATGTAAGGGCAAAACAACAGAGGTCCCAGCATCGAACCCTGAGGTACTCCTAGATTGGTTGTTAGCCAATTCGATTCCTCCTTTAAATGCGTGAAAACCATTTGTTTTCTACCTGATGAATAGGAGTTAATCTATCCGAGTACGGCCCTAGAGAACCTCATCGATCTAAGCCTCGCAAGAAGTTTGGAGGGAGAGATCGTGTCAAATGCCTTACTAATGTCAAAAAGTAGTAGTAACGTGACAAGATTCCTGTCTAGACCTGACCTTATATCGTCTGTACACGGGTAGCAGGAAGTACTTTTCAACAAAATTTTTTGGTGATAAGAAATTCCTCTGTGGTAACTTTTATAATATTTTTCTTAATCATTTGCCGCTAAACAGAAAATCGTAGCTGTTCATTTTCGCGAGATATAGTTATTTTTGTATATATGATATAATAGAAATAAAATGAATAACTTAGAAATAAGTCAACAAAAACTTACAATATTAATTAAATATAGGCCAATAAAGTTAAATACACTACTTTATTTCATATTTAATTTTTTTTTTCTTACATTATTTTTACATTTATTTTTTAATTTTTTTTTATATTTGAAAATATAAACAACAGCTAGCTCACTAAAATATCTATTAGAAAAAATTATCATATTATTAAAAAAAAAATTTTTTTGAATATAATTATTCAAAAAAATATTATATTATTAAATTATTATTATATTATTATATTTATTTATTAAAATATTTCTTTATTATATTTAACAGTTAGCTCACTAAAATATTTATTTTCAAAAGTTAATAATGTTCACAAATGTATATTATATGAGTTCAACGATTTTATAAAAAAATAGCTATATCTCCCGAAAAGGAACAGTCACTTTTTTCTGTTTAGCGAGAAATTATTAAGAAAAATTATCGCGAAGAAATTTCTTATCACCCAAAAATTTTGTTGGAAAGTACTTCCTGACACCCGTGTGCAAGCTTAAGTACAGCAGTCTGCGTAGAATGGTTTTTCCTGAAGCCCGTCTGCATAGGATCAAGCAATTTTTTGGATGTAATGTACTCCTGTAGTTGGTCATGGGCGATCTTCTTAACAACCTTTGAAAGAAAACATAAGACGGCTATGGGCCTAAAATTTTTTGGCTGCTTAGGTGCAGCTCACTTTTTCAATGGTATAATACGTGCTTGCTTCCAACGGCAAGGGAAGACCCCCCGTGCAAAAGAGGAATTGTACAGAGTCACAAGATGTACACCGATAAATGGTAAAGCTTTAACTATCACGCTTTGCGGAATGCCATTCTCACCACAAGCCTGTGAGAAAAAGTGTGAAATTGCAAGAACAACACCATTAAAACTAATTGGTTTAAAGGTAAACCCACTTTCATTGCATTGAGAAAGAATCCTCAATCGCTCTTCACTATCCTCTTGCGGCGAGACTGACACCCCAGCAAAGTGCGCATTAAACTCATCCGGAGTGAATCCATTGAAATCCCCCTGAGGTCCGGATAGCGGTCCTAGGTCTCTCAATTCCTTCTATACATTACCACCCGCAAGAGCATCAAACGGTCTATTGTGAATATAAACAGTTTTAGCATGGCTTGTTCGTTTGTCTACCACCCTACGCAACCGCAGAAACTCAAGAAGATACTGCTCGTCCTCTGTCCGTTTGTATCTACGGTATGTAGCATCTCTCTTACGCCACATCTGTGACAATTCTTTATCTATCCATGGAAACTTATTCTTATTAGGCTTAAACGCTTTCAACAGCGCTAAATTCTCGATGGCAGTAGTGAGATTGTCACAGAGGCAACCAAGTGCAGATTCAGGGTCAACTATGTCAGTCATAAGCGGCGACCAATCACAGCCGACAAGTTTCTCTTCCAATGCAGGTGGACAAATATTTTTATAGTTTATATACATGATAGGTTTTTGATCTAAAGTTATACTGTTACAAGGCAAACAGACGTCAATCAAATTATGCCGACTGTGAAACCTTGCCGGTGGGTTCCATGCATCAAGCACCGCGTCGTTGTCATCGACAAAAATCAGGTCAATCCACGTGTAAACGTCGGAGTATGATGCGTAGCACCATGCTGGACCAACTGTAACGAAAGCTAAACCGACAGCTTACTAAGAAACTTGGCATCACTGCTCTTTTGGTTCATTCTAAATCTTTCAGAAGATATTTTTAAATATATTTTAATATTTTTGAAGTATACAACTATTTCTATGAATGCTTGCGAAAGGACGTCTGTAACCGATGAGTACAAGTTAATATTCAAATGAGTAAATGTAGCTAAAAATCACAATTTTCATTATTTTTAATTACGTTTAGATTTTTTAAGAAAGATTGCCGTTTTGCTCCACTGTAAAATTTATAGGCTATATTTATACATATATTACCTACTTCAATGATTTTTTTGGACATGGGATCATGGTTCGAAACCTTGAAAAGTGGCATTTCAATGTTTTAAATGATTTTAGCTTAGCAGGGGCTACATTAGCACTTTTAAGTTAATTTTTCTTAAAATTTAGAATTTTTAGAAGAAAAAAGTTCTTCAGTAATTAATTCTTAAAACGCAACCCAACTGAGTGATTTAAGCTTAAAATTAGTCAAAAACGTAAAAAATATGGTTTTTGCCCAACTTTGAAGCTTTGTAGCTCTAAAAATATGTACTAAAGGAATCTTAAAAAATTCTGAGTGGTTCATAATATGGAAAAGAACTATTTTACTAATTTTTAGCGAAAAAAAATTTTCGTCCATTGTTTTCACAGAGAATGGGCGATATATATATATATATATATATATATATATATATATATATATATATATATATATATATATATATATATATATAAATATATATATACATATATATTTAAAATAATGTTATATTATTTAATATAACATTTTTAATTTTTCATTAAGATTATAACTTCAAGTAAATAGACTCAGGGGTATTAGGGAGATTCTACACATGACTCCGACTCTGATTCCAACTCTGACTCCAACCCGTGCCACTGTATAAAATTGAGTCTCCCATCTTTACTACCTTATCTTCTATGTTGAGCTTGATAGTAAACAGAAGACGCTGTCTAGTAAGTCTATATGTACTTCCTCTGGGGGTTGTAGGACCTTGAAGTGAGCCTCGAAAGAGGACGGTGAGGAAGCTTAGCCTTGGAGGCTTGGGAGTCTAAGAGTCTCTTGGCTGGGGATGCGGGGCCGGTGTCTTTGCTCTCGTTTCATCCTGCAGGGCAGGCTCTGGGAATGTAGGGTGGGGACGTCCGTGCTGCGGGTGCTGCCGCTGCCGGGGGCTCCGGTGGTTGATAGCTACGGAGTGCCTGCTAGGGGTAGTGTCGGTGGGGCGGATAATCCGTCTCGGCATCGTCGGTCCGGGGACTCGCCTGGCTGTATCCAGGGTGACTCAGCAGCCCGAGGTGACAAAGAAACAACCCTCCGACTCTCTCTGGTGATGGAGGGATGACGGGTGATAAATAAAAAGATCATCACCCCCGTTCAGGTTAGTGGTCTGAATGGGTATACACACTCCCCGACTGAAGGTGTCATGCGTACCGTGCCGATGTTGTTCGCGGCCCAAGGGGTTACAGTGGGTCTTGAACGGTGCCTCAGTGGTCCAGGCGTAACCGCTGTAGTAAATAAATCGCCTTGCTGCCACATGCGGGGCTCTGTGGTGGTGGACCGTTATTTCCCTAGCTTCTCGTGGGAACAAAAATGGAAGTTGTTAAATTGAATACTAATAAGGAGGATACTGGTATGGAGCTTGCTCCTACCACTAGTTCTGCTGCCTCTAATAATGTGGGTTCCACTCAGATGGAGGTGATAGGGGCTAAAATAGATAAGAAATCTATGTCAGGCAACCAGAAGAGAAAGGAAGCCTGGAGGGTGTACATGGAGGAGAAGAAGAAGGCGGAGGCGGAGGGTAGAGCTCCTCCTCCTCCTCCTCCTCCAAGGAATGCTGGAAGGAGAGCCAAAGCTGGGGCTAGTACCCGTGAGGCTGCTTCTGGGAGGGTAGATACTACTACTGAGCAAAAGGCAGAGGAGAGGAAAAGGAAACAGAGAAGTGTTTCGGATCCCTCTGCTAAGCCTAGTATTAAGAGGAATCGGCAAGGGCATAGCCATGCCAGAGTGGGAGGCACGTCATTTTCGGCTATCTCCGCCGACTTGCCAAGAGTACTTGTGACCTTTGGAGAACAGATCGGCGAGAGGATGGAGATGGCGGCCTTCGATCTACTCAAGAGCGTTGTCATAGATGGAATCGTGGACATTCCGGTTGGTGGGTTTGTTCCGCGGTTCAGGGACACGTTTCTGAGGGAGGGAGTAGCGACCTTCATTTGTAATGATGGAGAGTCAGAAAAATGGCTGCGAGAGGTAGTGCCGTCGGTCAAGCTCGAAGATGGAACCCAGGCGAGGCTAGTCCACCCTGAGGAACTGATCAAGAGAGTGAGAGTGACGGTACTGGTACCACCGCCTAGAAAAGAAGCCACTCAACTTGTCAATCTCCTGGGGCGACAGAACCCGGAGATCGATACGTCAAAGTGGAAGATTCTCCAATGTGCTGAGCGAGGCCCTAGTAGCCTCCTCACTCTGGGTATCGACGAAAGCTCGTCAGAGGTATTGAGGGCCAGGGGTGGCAAAGCCTTCTTGGGGACGGGTGAAGTTACCTTTCGGTGGGCTTCAAGGAACTCGGAGGGGGTAGGCGCGGACGTCGCGGAGGGTAGGAAAGATAGTGTGTTCGTGGAGCAGCAATAAAGAAATGGCTGACTCACGAGCAAATATTATCCAGATTCACTTGCACCACAGCAAAAGCGCCTCGGTGAACTTAACCAGGTGCATGTCTGTGAGGCACACATGCCCAGCTATGGCACCAGCCATAGCGTTGATTCAAGAGCCGTGGCTTGTTCGGGGTCGCATTAGGGGCCTTACGGCGGCGGGTCGGATTTACGCGAGCGATGAGCATGAGGGGCAAAGAGCCTGTGTGGCTATAAGGGGATTGGAGGCTGCGTTAATGCAGGAATTCTCCACCAAGGACCTAGCAGTCGTTAGAGTCCAAAGTGGTGATGGGATGAACAGTAAGAGGGAGTTCATAGTTGCCTCTGCTTACTGTGCACATGATAGAGAGTCTCCTCCTGGGGAACTCAGGGAACTTATCAGATACTGTAGGAGGAAAGGCCTTGGCTTAGTAGTTGGATGTAATGCTAACGCACACAATGAGGTGTGGGGCAGCACAGATACGAATGGGCGAGGCGAGGAACTATTGGATTACTTAATTGAGGAAAATCTGGTCCTGCTAAACAGAGGTGCTGAGCCCACCTTTGTTACGTCCAGCAGAAGAGAGGTACTAGATATCACCTTGTGTAATGAACGGCTGGCGGACCTGATGCAAGACTGGAGAGTCTCAAATGAGCCTTCCATGTCAGACCATAGGATTATCAGGGTCACGATGAGAGGTATAGAACCATACGTGACTTGGATTAGGAACCCCAAGAAAGCAAACTGGGAGGGGTACCGGCTATCTGTGGAGTACCAATTAAAGGGCTTCAAAGGCAGATACGGTACAAGAAAGGATCTGGAATATACGGAGGGGTATATTAGAGAGGCAATGAATCGAGCATTTGAGGAAAATTGTCCTCTTGTGCAGAAAACCATGGGACGTGGTAAGCTCCGATGGAATGCTGAGTTGGAAGCATTGCGCAAGAAAACAGGAAAGCTCTTTAATAGAGCGAGGAAGAAAAAGACGGAAGAGCATTGGAGTGCCTACAAGGAAAGCCAGCGAGCCTATAAGAAGCTTATCCAGGATGTTAAAGTTGACTCTTGGAGGCGGTGGTGCTCGGAGACTAGTTCAATGAGCGATACTGCTAGGCTTTTTAAAGTGCTCGCTGATGCACCAAGAGGTGAACTTCGTTTCGTTAAGAAACAGGACGGGAGTTTTACTAAAACCCCAATGGAAACCTTGCACTTGCTGATGGAAGCCAGTTTTCCTGACTTCGACTCGGCAGCGGGGCCAGTAGTGGCCCCCCGTAGGGTGGGGTTTAGGACGGATTGGAAAACGGCAAGTCAAGTGGTAACAGAGCAAAGAGTGAGAGAGTCTGTTCAGTCTTTCGAACCCTTTAAGGCACCAGGAGTAGACAATATAACTCCAGCGTTATTACAACATTGTTTAGATGTAATAATAAAACCGCTAACGGGACTACTGAGGGGATGTGTGGCCTTAGGCTACACACCTCGGCAGTGGCTCAAGACGAGAGTCATCTTCATTCCGAAACCAGGAAAGAAGAGCTACACGGAAGTCAAGGACTTCAGACCCATTATACTTACGTCTTTCATGTTAAAGACGTTGGAAAAGGTGGTTGATGGTTTTATAAAAGAAGGGCCCTTGAGGCTGTATCCACTTCACAAAGACCAGCATGCCTATCAGAAAGGTAAGTCAGTAGAGACTGCACTCCTATCGGTCGTAGACTTCATAGAAGGTCAGATTGAGCTTAAGGGAGTATGCATAGGTGTGTTTCTCGATGTGGAGGGAGCGTTTAACCGCACATCCAGAATGGCTATTCGGAAAGGTGCGGAGGAACATGGAATTCCCAGTAGCGTCATTGAGTGGATAATGAGCTTTCTGGGGAATAGGGAATTATGTGCATCCTGGATGAGACATAAGATTAGTGGGTTGGTCTCGGAGGGGTGTCCGCAGGGAGGGGTCCTCTCCCCACTGTTATGGAGCCTGGTCGTGGACAGCCTGCTGCGTATGTTAAACGGGATGGCAATAAGAGCAGTGGGATATGCGGACGATGTCGCTATTCTAGCTAGAGGTGCTTTCGAGGAAGTACTCAGAGAGTTAGTACAGACGGCTCTCAAGAAGGCAGCAGAATGGTGTTAGAGTCAAATCACTATCTATTCAGGGGATAAGACAGTTGCAATGATTTTCACCAAAAGATATAAGGTGAAGCCACTGCGGAGATGGAACTGTGTAACACTAGGATATCTTATGTGGAATGTACTAAGTATCTTGGCGTTACGTTGGACAGAAAGATGCTATGGAAGAAGCATCTGGAGGAAAAATGCAAGAAAGCGACTGTCAATTTTTGGCAATGCAGAAGAGCCCTTGGTGCTAGATGGGGGTTGGGTCCGAAGCAGATGCTCTGGATCTACTCGGCGATCATTGCACCAAGGCTATCTTATGCCTCGATTGTCTGGTGGAGCCGGACGCTGAGGAGGACTGACTGCAAACAGCTGGATCGGGTGCAGGCGCTCTTTCTTAGGGGAATTACCGCCACGAGAAGGAGTACGCCATGTGCTGCCCTTAGGACCATGCTGGGTCTGCCTACCCTGGCGTTGCATATCAGATCAGAGGCTATGAGGACGGCTTATCGGCTTAGCTGTATTGGAGTATGGGACCCAAACAGCAATAGGCATAAACGGCTGCTTAGAGGATCAGTAAAGGAGCTCTGGAATGAACCCCAGGACAGAGTACTACCTGTTGCTATTAGAGACGGTAGATATAAGATCCACATTCCGGAAAGAGAATCGTGGGAGGAACATAGACCTAGGCATGGTGAGATTTGGTTCACGGATGGGTCTAAGACAAGGCAAGGGGTGGGAGCTGGTTTCTGTGGACCTAAGTACCAGGACAGTTTTTGCCTCCGCCTGGAAAATTATAATACAGTTTTTCAGGCAGAGATGTATGCCATTAAAACGTGTGCAGAAACACTTAATGAAAGAGGTAGAAAAGGTAAAACCATATGGCTCTGCTCAGATAGCCAAGCAGCTTTAAAAGCCATTAGGAGGGTAAATACTAGCTCAAAGTTGGTGATGGAAACAAAGACATCACTAATGAGATTAGGAAAAGATAACCTTCTCAACCTAACCTGGATTCCAGGACATTCTGGATGGAAGGGAAATGAGAAAGCGGACGCTTTGGCTAAACAAGGGGGTAGTACTCAGGGTCCTATTGGACAGATAGTGGGTATGCCCTTTGAAGAGGGAAGAAACAGGATTGCAGCATATGTCGAGAACCTTCGAAAAGAAGAATGGCGTACTGCTAATGGCTGTAGTAAAGCCAAAGTCCTGTGGGGGGACACAGGGGGCGGGTGGAGCAGTGAATTACTCGCTCTCGGGAGATGGCAGCTCAGAACTATTGCTGAGGCTGTTACTGGACATTGCAATTTGAATAGTTTTCAACACAAAGTGGGTAAGAGGGAATCTCCCTACTGTGCTCGTTGTGATGAGGATACTGAAGAAACACCATTCCACCTGCTGGGTGAATGTCCAGCTTTGGTAAACACTAGATGTAGGTGGTTTGGTAGGGCGGTGGCGACACCGGAGGAAATTAGGGAACATAGTATCAGAACGGTTCTGGGATACTGTAAGGCAGTGAACCTTCTGAGATGCTAAGTTTTTGCGGATGGGAATAGCGTACAATGGCAACAGCTAAGTGCGCTGCACCGTAAGGTCCCTCCGAAGATTCTATTCTATTCTATTCTAAGTCTATATGTATAATATTCGTAGCTTTTTAAAGTAAACCAACTTTAATTTATTAAATTGTTGCCACAGGTTAAAATCAAGTCAATCATTTGTGTTTTTAAATGTATTATACTAATTTTTTATTGCTCACTCTAAAAATCTATGAGCGTCATGCATGTAGACTTTGTAGAAAGCGTCTTCCGTCTACTATCAAGCTTGCCATACAAGATAAGGAAGTGAAGATGGGAGACTCGAATCTAAGTCGTAGTCAGGGTCCGAGTTATATGCCGAATCGCCCTTCATAAGAAGTCTACTTGAAATTTATGGTTTATGTTTTGCAATTTTATATTAAACTTTTGATTTTGTAGTAATAATAAATACAATAAAAAAATAAATATATATATTGTAATTAAAAATATTCATATGGATAATATTTGATGAAAACGTTTCGATTTTTTACAAGATTGGTTACGTAGTTAATTCCTCGAAAAAATCACATTATTTAACACGTGAAAAATCATGTGCTTTTAAACATGATAAAATACGTAGTAAAATAGATAATAAAACGTGCTATTCAACATCTAAATTAACATTAAATTAATTACTTGACTTTTCATATACATATTTTTAGTAGGGTTTACATAAAATATGCCGTGTTTACCAACATATAGCCATATTTGTACGGTGTAATTAAATTGTCAAATTTCGCTATGAGTTGGCCATAATATGGACTTATTTAAATGTGTAATTTGTGCGTACTACTATAATAAACTTTTATTTATAGTATAATAAGTTCAACTTTAATTTTGAACTTTCTCTACTCTTCATTATTATTTTTTCATTCACTATTCTTCAGATTTTAATTAAAAATTAATGTTTTTTGTTATAACCTAATTTTCTGATATTACTTTATATTTGAAATCTTAACCTAACCATGAACTTCGAAAATAGACGCGCTAATGTGGTTCTTAAGTTTTGTTAGTTAGTTGAAAAGCTTGATGTCCAGTTTCATTTTTAGTCTATATTAAATAAAATGTTTTGTAATACGTGTTAGATTATTTTTTTAAACTAATAGTACTTAAAGCTATGATACTTTGAATATTGCTTTAAAATATTTTCCTCCAACATGGTATCAATGCATATGAATGTAATTTATATTAAACTGTTATTTTGCTTAAAAAAAGTTGGTAAGCGGTTTTGTATTTGATTTAGTATATGATGAGTCCTTTCATATAATACGTACTAGACTATTTCTTTTCAAACTATAGAATTTAATGTAATGTTTTATTATACAACCTAGATTACATTCATTTGCATTGACATTACGTTACAGTAGGCCGTTTTTAAATTATTCGCAAAATTTGAGACCTTCGAATGTCATACTTTTAAAAAGGTATAGTCCAACATGTGTATTATTAAATATTTTATTTTTCGCTGGACCAAAAATAAAACTTGCCACTAATTTTTTAAAAGTGAAATTACAATACAACCCACATTACGTAGACTTGTATTCATATTATAATAGAAAGAATATTCTAAACTTATTTAGAAAGTCTATGAATAATTTTAAAATATCACATTCGATGCTTAAAATTCTTTCGTTTAGTCAAAAATGTGATTTTTTTAATTTTGTGGTTGTCAAAAGCTTTCTCAGTTAATTTTCAACTAATTGCTAGTCAAACTTTTAAATTCTTTTTTTTTTTTTTTAATAAAAGTGTTATTTTGTGAATATATTTAAATTAAAGATCTCTGGAAATTTTGAAGTCAATTCGTTTAAAATTGGCTGAGAAAGCTTGCAGTGACCACCAAAATCAAGTGTTCGAATAAAGGAAAGAATTCCAATCATTTGATGAGATTACTTAAAATTATTAATGGGCCAAAGTCTTGTATTTTATATATCTAAAGTAGAAAAACTTTTTTAAAATAATATTATTGAAAAGAAATTATTATGACATTAAGATTTAATTTTTATTCTAGGCTTGAATTTGGGCCTGGTACCTTAAGTTCTTAATTAATTGATATTATTTATGAGTGCCACTACAATTAATATTAAGTAATACTAATATCTTATTAATTTATACTAATACAGAATTTATTTTTGACATAAATTATAACCTATAAAGTTTGTACTGTTCATTATAAACTTTGTCTATTTGAGTGATATACTAACAAGTAATTGTTATTAATTGTAACTAATGTCAGATTAACTTAATAAATAAATCTAAAATATGTTATTGCTAATTATAAAAATAAATAGTTTATAAAAAATAGTTAATAAAAAATAAATAATTTACAAAAATGAATAATATATGATGATAATTCATTAAAATGAATCATTTTCTAATAATTCTAAATGATAATTTCCTTCATTATCATTCCAAAATTTTAATTATTTTTTCAAAATTATAAATTTATATTTCTTGTCAAGTCCATAAGCTGGCCATATTCCGTCGAAATAAGACTGGGTCTGTGGCCATATTATGGTTGCAAACCATAAAATACACCATAATGACACCGTAAATCCATACCTTATGCTACCAGGGGATTCGTGTAATATTGACACTAAAATAATTCAATAAATAATTGTTAATTAAAGAAACTTATTTTTACTTTCGCTATAATCTAATATAGATCTAGACAGAGTACAGAGAAATATTTTAACATTATTATTAAAGTATTAGGTGCATAATTATTGATTTAATGACATAGAAGCTGTCATAATTATAAAATGTTTTTATACAGCTATATTATTATTTATCATAAAGAAACATTTAAATAACAAGTATCATTTCTTAGAATCTAATAATTATTACATTTTTTATATTATTCTATTTTATATTATTATACTATTTTATTTTTTTATATTCATTTTTTTATATTATTCTAATAATTATTACATCTAATAATTACATTTTTAACTAATACTAATAATTACATATTCTTTATTTCAGGCATTTTCTATGTTTATATTGTTATCTGTACCTGCTGATTTTAGTATTTATAATTAAATTTTTTATGATGAATAGTTATGGATAATACAAACTTAATTTCAATAAAGCATTTTTATATTGCGATACAATATTTTAATTTAATGAAATAATATTGTTCATATAAAGTGATTCTCAAATTTGTACCTAACTTAACTTGAATTCTAATGCAGAACAAATTCCGAAAATACAGTTAAGACTTCAAAGAGTATCTTAATTACATTTTTATATTCGAAACTTCTTTTGATAGATTAATTTTAGGAAAGTTAACCTTATTAATGAGTAGCCATGTACTATAAAATAATATATGTACATACTACTAAATACATATACATACTATAATATGTACTGATGAAATTATTAATTATTATTATATATACTGATAATAGATATACATACTATAATATATACTGATAAAATTATTAAATTGTGTATACCAACCGAATCGCAGTATGAATGGCGAGATTGTTTTATAATTTAAAGGTCGTGGGTTCGAATCCTAGTTGGATTGGAAAAATTTTTATACCTCTGCGTGAATTATTATTTTTGAAAATTACATAAGCAATTTTCTGATAAAAAAATGAACATGTATCCGACAATAAATAACCATAAATCTAATTCTTTGATGTTCAATAATTCTTTGGTCCATAGTAATATAGTAGTGTTTTTGATGGAAGTATTTTTGTTTAATATGAAATATTTATTTATAGTAACAAAAGAATTGATTACTAGCTGAAAAGAGTGATATTATCAATTTTAAAAATATGTTCTTATATATTTTTGTGTGGTAAATTATTTTGTATTTACTTACAAAACATGTAATTATTCAATTAATTTAAGAAAAAAAAACCTTGTAGATATTAATGAAATATGGGTTTTTATTAGTGACTACTCAATTCATTATATACTATAACATATATTAACATACATTAACATATATTAATTATTATAATTGTAATAAAAAAAAAACTTGTGTTTGGATTACTTAAATATTCTGTAAAACAATATATGAACTAGCAAAATTTACCTCACTCCTAACATCACTCGGTTGCATTTTCATAAATTATATTATTATATATAACTCTGCTAATTTCATTGACAATAGTATTTTGCTATAAAATATGTGGCTGATTCCATTCAGATTCATGCAGGCGGTCACTGATCGAATTTTTTTTTTCTTCTAAGTAGTAAAACTACCTTCTATTATGTATATAAAGATGAAATTTACCTCGTAGAACGCTCAAAAAATTTTTTTTTTTACTACAGTAATTCTAGTGTTGGATGTCAAAACGAAAATTCAAAAATTGAAAATGAACCTCTACTTTTAAATGACTATAGCTTCGTCAATTATTAACCTTTTTGGGCGTTATTTTAACGAAAGTGTGCGGAATTCTGTCTAGTTTTAAATGCAATCTCGATTTTTGCAATACAATTTTATCTAACTGAGTTATTTACGAAAAACAAAAAAAGCGATTTTTTTCAAACACAATTTTCTCAAAAACTATATTTTTCTTTTTTTTGAAATTTTTACATGATTAACTTTTAGGGTAGGTGAGAATATGCGATTTTGCCTTATTTCTTTTTAACAGATTTTTAAACGTTTTTTTTATATTTTCGATTTTAAAACATTGGTGCATCGGACTATTTTTCCAACTTTACGTGTTCTTACAACTATTTTTATGCTTTTATTTATTAATATATCAAAAATATCAACAATAATCTTTAAAATAAACCCCGGATCGAATATTTTGATCAATTAGAACCAAAGTTATGACGATTTAAAGTTTAAGAAAAAATGCTGAAACTTTAAATAAATATGATATTTACGTCGAGAAAACGCAATTTTCGTTAAAGATTAAAATCTGAAGATATAAATTTTTTAATTTAAAAAAAAAGTTATTTTGATGAAAGAATACATAACCATTTATCTTCTTTTTACGGTACATTATTATAATAAAATTTTTTTTTGTTGAAGAATATAATTTTTTTATCAGTTTGAATTTCGCGCCTAGAATTTGAATTTATTTTGTAGGGAGTTGACGCATGTCACTACTAGGTGGCGATGATTCGTTCTTTGCATTCTCATCAACGAATTGACGCGTTTAAAAATATAAGAAAAGGAAGATAAAAAATAAAGCTGTTTAAGAAAAATTATTTTTTTCGATCTGTAATTGAACAGAATATCAATAAAGGCACAAAAAAGTTGTTTATGATTGCTCCAAAAGTCCGCTTAGAGAATTAGGTGATCTAACGGAATCTTTGAAGCGCTTGTATCCAAATACTTCTTTCTCTAGAGAGGATAAAGTATGCCCTTCGTGTTACAAAATATTATTAGATAAAGTGAAAAATGCGCCTATTTCATCGACTTCAAGCAGTCAACAATCTTCGGAAGATTTTATTTATAGTAAGGCTATGGTAGAACAGCTCAACGAGACTTCAAGTAATTTGAAATTAAACATTTCACCAATTAAACTGCCTCAAAGTATCAATATCAAGATGCGAGAATCTTATGCTCTCCGAAAAAAGAAACAAATAAACGATGTCTTTGATTCACAAATAGCAAGTAAAATGATGAAAGTCTACGATATAACAGATTTGCCCGCATTGAATGAAAATAATGAATGTAAAACAAATGATAGATGGCTTGAGAATATTAAAATTGCATTAGATAATTGTTCAAATTTTCTTGAGAAAGTGCGATTGTTGAGTATTAAACCAAGTGATTTTTCCAAAGATTATTTATTATCAGTTTTACCAAATGTAACTATTTATATGATTGATCAAGCACGATCATTGGTAAATAATAAAAAAATTTACAAGCAGTCTGAGAACTATTGTGGCCATTCTTTGGATAGTGAAATTGTAATGAAAGTAAAGGATTATTATCTGAACGATGATTTTAATTGTTCTTGTCAAAGTGCAAATAAAAGCGACACAGTATCTATCAAAGAAAATGGTATAAAAACTAAAAAAGTCAAACGCTTTCTTACGCGAAGTATAAAAGAAATATATCAATTATTTAAAGACGAAAATCCTGAAATGAAAACAAAAATTGGTAAATCAACATTCTACGCTTTAAGACCGGAGTGGGTTATACCACATCCACCCACCGATTCGTGTCTTTGCGTTTACTGCGAGAATCTTAAACTTATATTAGATGCTTTGAATAATTATAAAAAAGAGAATAAACAAGACATTGCAGATTTGGAATTGAAAATATATTCTTCACTTTTTTGTTAAAAAGATGATATGAAATGTGTACTAAGAGAATGTAAAGAATGTCCCATTGGAGATTCTATTGATTTACAAGTAATTTCTTTTACAGAAGAAGATTTATATGAAGAAATAATTTATGGTGTTTGGGAAAAATCAAATTTACTAAATAAAACTAGCACAATTGAAAATTTCTTAATAGAGTTAAGAGAGCGCGCTCTCACTGTAAGAGCTCATAAATTGGTAAAAGAAATTCAACGTATAGCAATTAAAGAGGTTAAACTTTTAGCGAAAAATAATGACTTCCAATTAGTTATTCATGTCGATTTTGCAGAAAATTGGACAGTTCTGCTTCAAAATGAAATTCGAAGCTATCATTGGAGTAAAAACCAAATATCAATATTTACGTCGGTATGCTATTTTGGAAATGATAAAACAGTCAGTTATGTCACCGTCTCTGACGATATTAAACATGATTCGTCTCATGCCCTAATGGCTATAAATTTAATCATCGATAACTTAAAACAAAAACATATTGCGCAAGATCTTGATGAAATCATAACCATTTCCGATGGAGCTGCCAGTCATTTTAAAAATAGATATCAATTCTATGAGCTTCAAAACTCAAAAGTAAACAGAAAATGGCTTTTTTTCTGCAACAGGTCATGGTAAAGGCGCTTGTGACGGTATTGGTGGTTTAGTTAAACATTATGCTACCATACATAATCTGTCCAAGAAGAGTGCAGATTTTATTAGAAACGCTGAAAATTTCGCCACCCACGTATCAAAATATACTTCGTCGATTAACATTCTTGTTATCCGCAAGGATGAGTTAGAAGTTTTTCGACTGACAAAAAAAATAGAATGGTTAGGAAATGTAAAAGAAATTAAAGGTATTTAAAAGATTCACTGTTGGAAAAGTGAACGAAACCAAATCTACACTGCCAAAACTTCGAGACATGAGTGGCAAGAAGTAAATTGAAAGGTTTTATTCAAATCCGGATTTTTTTTTCACATTAGTTCTCAATTCATTAGTGTTCATTTCTTAATTGTATCGCATATTATTTGTTCATTGAAAATGACCAAACAATATATTTTAGTATTTAAAAAATTCACCTTTTCAAAATTCAAATTCAAAATTCAAAGTAAATATATTTATTTAAAGTTTCAGCATTTTTTTTAAAACTTGAAATCGTCATAACTTTGGTTCTAATTGATCAAAATATTTGATCCGGGGTTTATTTTAAAGATTATTGTTGATATTTTTGATATATTAATAAATAAAAGTATAAAAATAGTTGTTAGAACACGTAAAGTTGGAAAAATAGTCCGATGCGCCATGGTATCAATGTTTTAAAATCGAAAATATAAAAAAAACGTTTAAAAATCTGTTAAAAAAAATTAAGGCAAAATCGCATATTCTCACCTATCCTAAAATTTAGTATTTTTCATGTATAGAATCATATAAAAATTTCAAAAAAAAGAAAAATATAGTTTTTGAGAAAATCGTGTTTGAAAAAAATCGCTTTTCTCGGTTTTTCGTGAATAACTCAGCGAGATCAAATGGTATTACAAAAATCAAGATTGCATTTAAAACTAGACAAAATTCCGCACACTTTCGTTAAAAGAACGCCTAAAAAGGTTAATAATTGACGGAGCTACAGTCATTTAAAAGTAGAGGTTCATTTTCAATTTTTAAATTTTCGTTTTGACATCCAACACTAGAATTGCTGTAGTAAAAAAAAAAATTTCTTGAGCGTTCTACAAGGTAAATTTCATCTTTGTATACATAATAGAAGGTATTTTTATTACTTAGAAGAAAAAAAAAATCGATCAGTGACGGCTTGCATGAATCTGAATGGAATCAGCCATGTATTTAATTTTTTTTCCAACTTTAAAAATTGATATCATAAATATGTTGTTCGTTGTACTAAATTCAACGATCATTTGTTCATCACTAATAAAATAAGTATCCTTTTATCGAATCATATTGTATGTATAAATATAAAATATTATATTAAATATGAAATTTTGGTGATGTATTAGCACTTAAAAAACTGGTATTGAATTATAATTTATAATGATTGTTCTAATTTAAATTTATTTTACATTTATGTTTGAAAATGTATACTCCCATCCATAAGGATCTGCAAAATTATAGGTAAATGTATGAATATGAGAAAAAAAAATTAAATTAGACTATGAACGTTTCGGAAAACAGAAATAAAATCATTATTTGAATATATATTTTTTATTTCACACACGCACACACACACACACGCACATACGCACACACACAGACTCATCAACACACATACACACAGATATACATGCACGTGTATACAGACACATATATAAACATACACACATACATACATAAATATACATACACCGACAATTACACTGAAAATTTCACTAAAGCACAAACATACTGATACACACACACAAACAAACATACACACACACACACACGCGCGCGCGCGCACACGCACACACATACACAAACACACACATAGACTCACTCTGACACACACTCAAGCGTACATGCGCGCATATAGAGACACATATATTAACATACACACATACTACATACATATACATTCACCGACAATTGCACTGAATATCTCACTAAAACACAGAGAAATATACTGATGAACATATATACACATACACAATAGACTTATGATGAAATTTGCACACTTATCGTAATTTATATACTTATCAACACACACACATACCGATATATACGCTACCGCCAAATCCTAAATGAGCACAGATGCATACTAACTTATGAACAGGCACTTGACAAACATAAACTTTTACTCTGCTACTAACACATATTAACTGACATAGACAAATCCACTTAGAAACGCAAAAACATACACCTAGAGAAACAAATACAATACAAGACACTTTTCGACCGAGATGAACACTTTATTGATTCACATTTCTACTCTATATATTTACAAATACATACATGAACGCACATACACATATTTACACCCACACAGGCAAACATACATGCACACACACACACACACACACACACACACACACACACACACACACACACACACACACACACACACACACACGCACGCACGCACGCACGCACGCACACGCACACGCACACGCACACACACACACACACATTCACATCAATGGGTACGCAATTCACTAACATAAACTCCTTAACTGCTATAGAAATGTACTTATGGACACCAACAACCCCACAACACACATAAAAGCATACACATACGTAACAATAATACACAATACGACTCACTTTTTAACTGACATGGGCATTTTCTCGAGTACGCTATCATACAGTCGCACTACATATAGCGCCCTTATTAACTTATATACTTATAGACGAAGAAGAACCAACTAATACGCACACAGAAACATACACAGTGGCACGAATACAAAATGACACACTTTTTAACTGACGTGAACACTTTACCTAATACACATACAAACGATATATACGCACACGCATACACGCACACACATACGCACACATACTATATATACACACAACACACACTCATACATACTCGCATAATACATAGCCAAACGAATACACACAGACCTACATAATATATACATACCTCAAATACACACATATATACACGCGCGCACCGCACATACACACAAACTTATACGCAATTCACCAACATAAACTTCTTCACTGCTATGAACATATACTTACAAACACCTACAAACACAACGATACATAAAAAACAACAGTGCCGTCTAGGGATGCCCGGAAGAAGCGAAGCTTTGTATAAAGCGTAGAAACTAAGCGTTAAAAAAAATAATGAAAAAAATACGTGAGGGAAAAAAATTAAGACTTGAGAAAAAATGAAAAAAATAAATATTTTGGGAAATAAAAAAAATACATTTAAAATAAAATACACGTCCAAAAAGGCAAGGCTACAGCGGAGCTCTCTTTTTTTCTTCTTCTAATCGTGAAGAGAGCTCCGCTGTAGCCTTGCCTTTTTGGGTGTGTATTTTATTTTAAATGTATTTTTTTTCTTCTTCTAATCGTGAAGAGAGCTCCGCTGTAGCCTTGCCTTTTTGGGTGTGTATTTTATTTTAAATGTATTTTTTTTATTTCGCAAAATATTGATTTTTTTTGATTTTTTCTCAAGTCTTAATTTTTTTCCCTCACGTATTTTATTCATTATTTTTTTTTAACGCTTACTTCCTACGCTTTATACAAAGCTTCGCTTCTTTCGGGCGTGCCTAGACGGCACTGTTGTTTTTTTATGTCCTTGAAGTAGTAAAAATGTTAAAATAATTTGAATACTGTAATTTTTGCATGATAAGATTTATTAATTAGTTTTATGTACAAAGTTTTAACATACAATAATTGAATCATTCATAAATTTGTATGTTCATCAGAAGTACATTCAGTAATTTGTACACCACTATTCTCATTTTTATATAGTACCAAAGTAACTATTGATGGATAACTAAATCATGGTACAAATGTTTTCAATTCTATCCTTATAAAATTACAATTTACACGATTTATTAACAATCGACATAAAGCGGGACAAACGAAACAGTAAATCGCTACGGATATTCAAGAGAAAGAGATAGAAAGCGATGATTGATATAAGTGAGAGACAGAAGGCCACGCACACTGAGTTAGGGAGAGGTGGGGATGGGAGGCAGTGTGCACGTACTGGCACGATATGTATACACGCGCGCCGCAACTGCCACTCTGTATACCTATATATATCGTGTAACGCTTTTGAAATCTGACACTTAGCACGCATAGAGTGGCCGCGCGGCGAGCGCCCAGAACGTCTTTATAAAAGCTTCGCTTCAAACATACACATTCGTGATAATCATACAGTACGACTTACTTCTTAGCTGACACGAACATACACATACACGTATGCGCTTAAACTTACACACAAATACACCTATACATAAATGATCGTATGCGCGCACAGCCCAAATATACAAATACACAAAAACACCATAACATACACGTACATCAATTCGTATCGATACGCATATCAACTGAAAAAAGACTACACGCATAACACACCTACACGCATCATGATCTAACACCGACACACACACACACACGCGCGCGCGCGCACGCACACACCAATGACACATTTACACTCTAATTATAATTTAATTTTGTTGAATATTATAATGTTGAAACGTAATATTAATAAATTGAGTTATGTGAGATCGGTTATTTATCACAATGGATGATGTATTTTTAAAATGTCGGAATCAAAATAAACAAAACTATTCTCATTTAATATATGAAATAAGAATTGAATTAATTGTTGTCAATCAATTTACACAAATACATATTTGATTATATATATTTATATAGGTGTTTGTATTTAAACAGAAAGTAATTACTTTAAAATTGTTCAAAAAATTATTTAAACGTTAACATTGTAATATATTACTGATGTTTCATCTTAAAAAAAATTATAACCATTTTTAAAAATTCGAATAAATAAATTTTGATTTTAACGCTATTTTATATTGACCAATAAAAGTTATATCTTTGAATGTTCTAATAAATTAATTTATCAATTGTAAAGAAATAGAATTGCCTAATTGATGGACTATTTAAAGAAACTTTATACGATGTACACATTATACTAAAATAAAATAACATGTAATATAAAATAATTAATCTTTTTAATTGATAATTATTTTATATATTTAGTTTTTTTTAATGATGCCCATATGAGTGATTCTACCAAACCCTTAACTTCTTAGGGAACTCTAGAGTGCTGAATTAAAAACACTATAGGCCAGCTTCTTGAAGAGGCACACTTACATAACACGATTCAAATTAATGGTTTTAAAGCCAAGAAATATATCCTGGTATTTTCGTGAGAGCACATAAAAAGTTATTTTACGTGATAAATCATATGAAAATGCATAATTTTTGAAGATTTATGGAAATATTTAATTTAATATATTGGATAATCGAAAAAAAATCATAAGAAATTATTTTTTGACTTTATTACAAAGAATTTGAGCAGAGTCAAACTTGTGTGCCTGCTCAAAAAGTTGAGTAGCAGCCTGCAGAAGATATGTAGTTCATTTTTGGTAAAATTTGAGATAGGTCAATGTTTTCATCAAGCACATAAGTTTATCCCGGCTCAAATCCTTCGTAATGAAGTAAAAAAATAATTTCTTATGATTTTTTTTTGATTATCCAATATATTAAATTAAATATTTCCATAAATCTTCGAAAATTTTGCGTTTTTATATGATTTATTACGTGAAATGGCTCCTCGTTTCGATAATTTTACAAAATCTTCAGAATAACTTTTTATATGCTCTCACAAAAATACCAGGATATATTTCTTGGCTTTAAAACCATTAATTTGAATCGTGTTACGTTCGTGTGCCTTTTCAAGAAGCTGAGCTATAGTGTTTCTAATTCAGTACTCTAGAGTTCCTTAAGAAGTTAAGGGTTTGGTAGAATCACTCATATACATAATAAACATATATATATAGTCGTAAAATCAGAATTTAAGCCACTTCCAGCCCCCTTAGGCCCCCCTAGCCCTCCCTCGACATAGACACCCCTCAAATTACATTGTAATTCTTCTTTTTTTTTTATTTAACGTCGTTATATTTGATGCTTCCGTTGCGATACTGATTGGCGATGAATGGTCGTTAGTGTGTTTGTGAACAAAGCATATGTAACGTACAATGGTGCTTGTATCGTTTAGCCGAGAGCGGGAATCGAACTTGGAGCCTCGAGATTAGGAATCCATCGCTCTACCGAATGAGCCACTGATGACCTCTAATTCTTCTTCTAAATTGTCATTTACGTTATTTGAAACAAAAAGGCCCCCTTTAGCAAACCCCCTAAAACTTTACATTTATTACTCCCTCTGATTTATGTGCCCCCCCCCACCCTCGGCTCCATCTCACACCTTTTTCTTACTTCAATATTCTGTTGTAATAATTAAGATTGATCATTTTTATTTACATTTCATTATTGTGATTATGATTATAACTTATTAATACTGCAAGATTATAATTATAACTAATAGATAATACAAAACTTCTTCTCTCAATTATGTGTAAGTCTGATATTACATTACAAAAATAAAAAAAAAATATCTTTATTAATATTTTATTAATAAAGATATTTTTTTTTTATTTTTAATACAACTTTCTCTCTTCATCATAAATATAGTGATATTCATATCTTAACTTACATTAACATTTATCTTAACATTTATCTTATTTACATTTATATAACTTATTTGCATTTGATCTTGATAAAGTAAAATTTTTAGCAAAATGTTGACTTGATTGTCGTTCTGTGATACACAAGTATGCTTTTGCGCTAAAAATTACTATTCTAATGAATTTATTATTGGTTACCAGAGGCAACGAATTGATTGTTGTACGAGATAAATTATCATTTTTAACACAGTCTAATCATCTTTTATTTATTAGAAATGAAAAACAAAAATCCATTTTGTTAATAAACGCTATAGCTTTTACATATATCGTCACGATATTGATCGACAACAATTGAACCTAGCAAAGTCTATACTCCAGAAACTACATATTTATTTACGGCATGATTTAAAAACTTTTATAATATGTTCTTAGAATTAGCTTGACTGCAGTTCCAAAGAATGAATAAAGAAGAAAAAATTACTACTATTATATTAAAGTAACATGAAAATCAAATTAATTCTCAAAACATTAATTACGAAACTTGAAAATAATTTCAAGAGGAATGAAAATTAAAAAAAATTATAAAAGGTGCAATTAAAAGATTAAAAATTATTAATATATTGCAACAAAAAAGTCAAATTTCTCACCAAAATGAATTTATAAAAAACAATTGAGAATCCTCAAACAAAAATAAGAATTTAACAAATCAACAAAATCACGGCTATGATAGACGAATTCATGACAAATCGTATTATAAATATAATTAACATAAGGTTTTAAAAAATAGAAAACAATATTAAATGAAAAACAGACAAAAAATATTGAAACGTTTAACGGCATGTCGGAGCTGCAGCAATCGAGTTTTGCTTTTTTTATTTTATCGATATCTTTTGAATTCTTAAATTAAACAAATATAATGACTTGTCCGCACTAAAGTTATATTAGTACAATAATTTTTGTTAAAATAAAAAATCATTTGGACTTGTTATTTTTTTATGAGCTTGGATTGGAAATTAGATATCAAACTCGACAAACCTAACCTTAAAATACGATATATTGAAAGTTTTTATTATAACTTTGTATGTATAATATTTTGGTGGTTTTCTTGAGTTGTCCGCACTAGAGTTTAATCTTACAAATTTTTTCTTTATAGTAAAAAAACTCAATTAAACGCATCGTTTATTCATAAGTTAAATTGGAAATATTATTAGAAGGCGGACAGCTTCGTCATGCTCTTAACTAAATCCTATGAAAAAACATAAAAAAAAGATGATAATTTAATTACTCCAGTAAAAAATAAAAATATTTATGAAAAAAACAAAGATAAATTCAAAACATAGGAAAATCAAAATGATATAAATTATTACCAAATTGCTAAAGATACATCGACCAATAATAATGAAAATTATATCATGGAAAATAATATTGGTGATTTGAATTTTATTTGTGATTTTTGTGGTGCTAGACATTTTGCATTCGAAATGTCAAGCAATAAGAAATTTACATGTATATTAAGCTGCGAAATCCATTTCATAGGGCCAAACTCTTAATAGTACCATATTTTGTCGCTAATTCGTTGCTAATTTGTTGCTTTATCCCGGATTTTGTCGCTCCAGCCGTTCCCGAGAAACAATGGCTACTCTAGCTTAATAAGCTACGGCATCCACTACAGTAACTCTGGAACGGCTAGGGCTAGCCACTACATTCTAGTTGCATAATCTGTCGCTTTTTTGTCGCTCTAAGATAGAATAGTTCGTAAGTCCTAAAACCTGACCCAGACCCGGATATAGCCATTGGGCCCTAGTGAAAATAAACTTTTTTTCTTAAGAGGAGGTCATGTATCTCTGTCCTTGACTAATCAAAAAATTATTTTTTTTTGCAATAACTAATAACTTTAGCAAAAAATAAAAAGATAGCCCCATCTCGTATTACAAAAAGCAATATTGTCTTTGATGAGAAATAATTGATTTTATCTATTCCTTTCCAAGAAAACCTTGAAAAACCGAATTGTTTACAATAAACTCTATGTTTCAAGTTTTTCAAGGTTTTTTTGAAAACGAAGTAATAAAATCGATTCTTTCTCATTAACCCTTACAGTCACAGAAGCCGATATATCGGCTACCTAATTTTCTTTTTTTTTACCTCAATATTTTTGCAATATCATGCTTGATTCTTGGATATTTTGTATTTTCAGATACACATAGCCTTACTATTTATAATGCTGATGATATTTTATAAATTTATAACTATTAATTATTATTATAAACGAATACATACGAAAAAAGTGAATTGAATTGCATGACTGAAAGGGTTAAACAAAATATTGCTTTTTGTAATACGAGATGGGGCTATCTCTTTATTTTTTGACAAAGTTATTAGTTATTGCAAAAAACTTAATTCGTTGATTAGAAAAGGACAAATGTATTCGACCTGCTCTTAATGTATCTAATAAGTCATGCGATGTTTCATAATTTGTTGCTAATTTGTCGCTTACATTTTATCCTATATTGGATTTTGTCGCTCCAGCCGTTTCCGAGAAACAATAGTTACTCTAGCTTAATATTAAGCTACGGTATCCACTACAGTAACTCAGGAACGGCTAGGGCTAGCAACTCCATTCTAATTGCATAATTTGTCGCTTTTTTGTCGCTCTAAGATAGGATAGTTCGTAAGTCCCAAAATCTGACCCGGATCCGGATATATCCATTGGGCCTAATTGAAAATAAAAACTTTTTTTTTTAATGCATCTAATAAGTCATGCGATGTTTCTGATACTAAAGTAGCTATAGAAAAGTTGTCACTTTAAATATTTTTACATCCAAGCACAAAGAAAATTTTTTATGTAAAATTGATTTTAATTGGAATGCATTTAGAAATAAGTCACTCTTGATAATCAAAACAATTATGACTTTAAGCGCAATTAGATGTTTTTGATCTTACTGAGGCTTTAAGGATTTTGTTGCTCTAGTGATTCTTTAAACTGGACACTCTAAATATATTCTTTTTTTTGGGTTTTTGGATTTAGATACGTCTGGAAATTTGTCGCTGATGATATTTAAATAAATTTAAACTTTCAATGAAATAAAAATATGATTCTAATACGACAGAAGCCACAAGGATTTTGTCGCTCTAAAAATCTATAGTTCCTAACACGCTAAAGAATTTTTATGCGAATTTTCGTGATTAAAATATATCTAGGAATTTGTCGCTCTTGATATTTAAACGGATTAACACTTTAAACGCCATATTAAGATGATTCTGGTACTACAGAAGCTTCGAGGATTTTGTCGCTCTAAGAATTTATGATTGCCAGCACTATCAAATGTTTCTGCAAATTTTGTGATTATCATGCATCTGAGAATTAGTCGCTCTTGAAATTGTTAATTATCAGACCTTTGAAAACAATAAAAAAATATTTCTGATATCACAGAAGCTGCAAAGGATTTGTTGCTTCTTAATTAAGAGCATGACGAAGCTGTCCGTCTTCTAATAATATTTCCAATCTTAACTTATGAATAAACGATGCGTTTAATTGAGTTTTTTTGCTATAAAGAAAAAATTTGTAAGATTAAACTCTAGTGCGGACAACTCAAGAAAACCACCAAAATATTATACATACAAAAATATAATAAAAACTTTCAACATATCGTATTTTAAGGTTAGGTTTGTTGAATTTGATATCTAATTTCCAATCCAAACTCATAAAAAAATAACAAGTCCAAATGATTTTTTATTTTAACAAAAATTATTGTACTAATATAACTTTAGTGCGGACAAGTCATTACATTTGTTTAATTTAAGAATTTAAAAAGATATCGATAAAATAAAAAAAGCAAAACTCGATTGCTGCAGCTCCGACATGCCGTTAATAGCATCTAAGCACATGGGAAATGTCTTTATGCAAGTTTTTTAAATTGGAATAAATTAAAGAGTTAGTCGCTTCTGATATTTGTAACTATTAAGACTTTGAGTGTAATTAAAAGATATTTGTAAGCTTACTCAAGCTTCAAAAATTTGTCGCTCTAGTAATTCTTTAATCAGCTTACTCTAAATATTTTTTTTCTATCAGTTCTTCAATTTACATGCGATTGGGAATTTGTCGCTCATGATATTTGAACAAATTATAACTTTTAACGCAATAAAAATATGGTTTTGATACAACAAAAGCTTCAAGGGTTTTGTCGCTCTTGAGATTTACAATTGATAGAGCTATAAAATTATTTTTATACAAATTTTGTGATTTCTATGCATCTGGGAATTTGTCGCTCTTGAGATTGTTAACCATTAGACTTTTGAAAACAATAAAAAGATATATGTGATATCACGGGAGCTGCAAAGAATTTGTTGCTCCCTAATTAATAGCATCCAGGCACATGGAAAATACTTTTATGCAATTTTTTGGAATTGGAATGAATTAGGGAGCTAGTCGCTTCCAATATTTGTAACTATTAAGACTTTGAATGAAATGTAAACACGTTTGAGACCTTACTGGGGCTGAAAGAATTTGTCGCTCTAGTAATTCTTTAATCAGCTCACTCTAAATATTTTTTAATATTAGTACTTCAATTTACATGCGTGTGGGAATTTTTCGCTCATGATATTTGAACAAATTATAACCTTAAACGCAATAAAAATATTATTCTGATACAACAGAAGCTTCAAGGATTTCGTTGCTCTTAAAACCTACAATTCCTAGAGCTATAAAATGATTTTTATACAAATTTTGTGATTTTTATGCATTTGGGAATTTGTCGCTCTTGAGATTGTTAACCTTTAGACCTTTGAAATCAATAAAAAGATATATCTAATATCACAGAAGCTGTAAAGAATTTGTGGCTCCTTAATTAATAGCATCCAAGCACATAAATACTTTTATGTAAGTTTTTTGAATTGGAATAAATTAGAGAGTTAGTTGCTTCTGACATTTGTAACTATTAAGACTTTGAATGCAATGTAATGTTGTTTGTGACCTTACTGAAGCTTTGAGGATTTTGTCGCTCTCGTAATTCTTTATTCAGCTTAAAATTTATAAATCAATTAGTTTAAAATCGTAACCAAATAATCTTTATGATACATACAAGTTCATGCATTTCTTTTCCTAAAATTTTGCAGTTAAATAAAAAAGTTGATATTTATGAGTACAGGAGCATGAAAACTTAAAAAAAAATACTGAAGGCAAAAATAAGAATATGGTTTTAATTTGTAAAAAAAATATTTTCTTCCAAAATCAGAAATTAATTCAATTACTTCATTTTCAAGGAAAGTTGGAATAACTTGAAAAACTCATAATCATTCGCTGTAACTTTTAGTTTTTAGATTATTTATATTTTCCTGGAGAAGAAAAGGATTTTCAAAATTCATTTATTGTCATTGGAGAAAATATTGTTTTCTGTTCCATAAATCAAAACTCAGTCGCGTCTGGTACACCGTACGATACAGACGTGTTTGTAAGATAGCTCTTTGTTTACATTCTGTCTCATCAGATAGGCGTCTGTTTAGTGCGTATAAATTTTCGAAATAGCAAGGCTAGGTCTACGGGCCGACAAGGAATAATTTCCTCTCGTGTCCTGGGCTTGTGATTTCGTGTATATGAACAACGAGCTGGAGGTTGCGCAGGCACCGGTTGTCGAGGACGGCAATGGTGTTAGCAACAACAAAAATCATAGAGGTTCTATTAGTTTGAGTGAAATTTTTCAAAAAGCATCATTGGCTACCGAGGACGGTAGTAATGCTAGTGCCATGCAAAATTCTAGTGACATTGTGTTGTTAAAAACTAAAAACAAAGAAATCAGTGAACCGGATTTGCCCTGCGAGTATTTAACTCATAGTCAGAATAAAAAGTTATCATACTCAAACACTACTCAAAGAAGTTTTTTACCTTCTTTTGGTCAATCGGTTATTGTCTCAGTAATTGAAGGTTTCACAAACGATCAATACATGGACCAATTTGAGAAAATAATGCCTATAGAAAATTTACTGGCTTTCTCCAAAATCTCTGGAAGCAGGGTTTGTCTTACATTAAATTCAGAAAATGGAGCTTTTGATTTCATCAACAAAGCAAATCAAAGCAAAATCGAGGTAAACGGCAAAATTTTAAACTTTACTGCATACGACTCTAGAAGCGTTATACCGAAATACAAGCGCTTTGTTATCTCCAATGTTATGCCGCAAATTCCAAATGATTTAATTATAGATCAACTCAAGAAGCTTAATGTAAACACAAGAAACAGCATTACAAACATTAGGTGTTCTACTTCAAATGAAAGTCGGAGACATATAATATCCCATCGCAGGCAATTTTATATTAAAGAAAGCGATGTTGACAAAGTACCACACAAAATTAAAATAAATTTCCAAGACATAAATTACTGGCTTTTCTTACGTACTAAAAATATTAAATGCCACTTTTGCAAAAAAGCAGGACATATTGCAAAATACTACCTTACATTTGTCAAGGAAATAAATCTAACTCATGGAACTGAGACTAACCAAACCCAAGAATCAACTATTGATACCATCCCTACTGTCAACATGAACAAAGAAGACACAGCACAATTTCAAGAGGACATGGAAGTAGATAAATCTCCATAAAGACCAATCGATGCTTTGACCAGCTCTAGCAACCTCTCTATCGACACAGATCTGAATGAATCTCCCAACTTTAAGCTACCATCGCTCACAACAGATAACAAGCCTAGAAATCCAAACAAACCAAACAAAAAAAAATTAAAACAGTCAAAAGCACAACGAGTAGTGAAGATAACAGTAAAAACAGTGAGATTAAGGAACGAGAAGAAGACTTAGATAACGCATTAGATTCAATTAAATTCATTTAGAATCAGGACAAATTCGAAAATGTCTTAGACTACGACCAATTTAAAAAAAATTTCTTAAAAAAGTTAAATTCTAAAGGGAAGTGGTAGGGATAAGCAAAGAATTCACACCAGACACTCTATCTCTAATAAACTGGCTCACGGTTCTTGAATCTAAGATACTAGACAACAACCTCAAAAATCGTTTTAAATCTTTGCTAAAAAAACTGAATAAAGGTCTAGATAAAATAGTTGACCCTCCTACCTAGGTCAAGTATCTACTAAATTATAAAATTCTTTTTCTACGCAATGTTTAGTCAAAATTACAAAAATAATAATTCAAACAAAATAAAAATGCTATACTGGAATTTCAGAAGTTTGAATGCTCACAAACATGAGTTGGAAAATATCATACAAGACTACGACATAATTGTAGGAGTTGAAACATGGCTTGATACCAATTCCAGTATTAATTTTACTGGATTTAACATATATAGAATTGACCGTCCTACTGTACAGGGACAGGGTGGAGGCATTATATTGATATTGAGATACGGTATAGACTTTAGTCACATAGACTTCTCTCTGCCTAATACTGGAATCGAGGTGGGAGATATTAAGATTCGTACTAGCTCTCAAAAATTCAATATTATAGCCTGTTACAAGCCGCCACATATTCACCCTACTTATAGCAACTGGAATCGAATCATTGGTAATCAACATATGAACAAAGAGCCCTGTGTGATAGTTGGTGACTTTAACTCACACCACTTAAACTGGAATGGCAAACATACCGACAACAATGGCAAAATATTGCCGTCTGCGCTCGATTCAAATAAGATGATTATACATAATAACAACTCTTTTACTCACATAGATGCTGCCAGGAAGAAAAAGTCTAACATTGACCTCATCATTTCCTCCACTTGCATCGCCGACCGCATTTACTATCAAGTTGACGACGATCCATATGGCTCTGACCACTACCCAATCAGCCTTATTATTAACTTCGAAAAATCCGTATATCATAAAACTACGTTTAAAATCCATTCAAAAAGAACAAACTGAATAGAAATCGACAATACCTTAAATAAAACATACAAAAATTTTTTTAATTCAGAGTACCAAAACGCCTCAGCTATAGACAAATACGACTATTGGGTTCAACAAGTTAAAACAGCTGTCATCAACAACACACCTCCCAAAAGGAAAGTTCCAGATTCCATTCATCGGAATCCAGTTCCATGATGGGACAATGAATGTGACAAACTCAAAAGAATTCGCAAGGCCAACTATAAAAAATGGGAATACTCAGGCACTCAACAAGATTATTTAAACTAGTTCAGTTCAATTCAGATAAAACTCTTCGCAAAACTCTGAAGAAAAAGAAATTTGAAAGTTATAAAAAGTTCACCAAAACCATAGACTTCCGAAATAACAGCAAATATGTTTGAAACAAAGTTAAAACCTTCAAAAACAAATGGATCAAGACAAGCGCACCAAATCATGACAGGACACTATTCAAGATTCAAGCTGAAAAAAGTCTCAACAAAATTGCACCACTTACACTTCCTGGCAATACTTCTAAGGCGGTTTCTAAGATTACCACTAAAAATCAATCATTTTTTGATACTCCATTTGATTTCCACGAGCTCAACACCGCTCTCCAGTCCAGGAACAAGCATTCTAGTTGCGGGATCGATGGAATTGATTATAATATTTTAATAAACATTACAATTAAATACAGATCAGAACTTATGGATATTTTTAATCAAATGCAATTAACAAATTTATATCCCTCAAGCTGGAAAGAATCATACATACATTTTATTACCAAACCCGACGGATCGGGTCTCAGACCCATAGCGATGATCTCGTGCCTTTCCAAGATATATGAACTTATGATCAAAAGCAGACTGCAATGGTTCTGTGAACATAATTCAATTCTTTCTAGCTCAAACTCTGGATTTAGAAAAGGACGCTCTTGTAACGACAACCTCACAAACTTAACACTATATATAGAAGATGGGCTGCTCAAAGGTAAAGGCACACTAGCCGCCTTTCTCGACATACAAGGAGCTTTCGACAATGTGGATCTTGAAATTCTTACCACCAGACTTGCAGAAATTGGGTGCTCACTCTCAGTGATCACACTTGTACAACACCTGACCCAACAACTCTCTATTTATACTGAATTTAACCAGAATAATCCACGCTTCACAAATAAAGGTATACCACAAGGAGGAGTTTTGAGCCCTCTACTTTATTTAATTTATGTTGCTGATATTACAGAAAACATCCAAATTTATACGAAATTCTCAATTCGCCGATGATATAACTCTCCACACAAACATACTTCCGCTAAATATGACTAAAAGTTTACTTACCAAGGGTGTAGAAATCATTAGGACCAACTTGTTTAAACTGGGCCTTTCTCTAAATCTTAAGAAAACAAAACTGATTTATTTCAACAGTAAAAAAATAACTCCAGGCAGCATCTCAATCACTATAAATGGGCAAAAAATAAAATCTACAGATTCAACAAGATTTCTTGGTATTATATTTGATTATGAAATGTCCTTTAAACAGCAAATCAGAATCCTTCTCATCAAGTGCCTAAAAGCTCATAGAATATTAAAATAAATTTGTAGGCCATGGTGGGGGTCACACCCCGAGACCCTACTTAGACTCCATCAAAGCCTCATACGCTCCATCATTGATTACGGGATTCACACTTATTTTCCTAAAACAAAAGCTTTAGTCAACTCTTTAGAAAGGTTGCAATACGCACCTCTGCGAACTGCTATGGGATATCGTTTATCTACTCCTAAAAATGTTATATTGGCAGAAACCAAATTCACTACCATCAAAGATAGAGCTATGTACTTGGGATGCAATCATCTAGCAAAGGCCCTTTCCAATAAAGATAATTCAGCGCACAGAACGATCAAAAATTTCTTTAAACTACACAAAGATAGTAAACTTAAGAAAAAAAGACGAATAACCGAGTGCGTAAACAGGCTAGTCCAATACACTAACAAAATATTATATACAAGCAAGAGGGAGGATTTCTATTCATTTGATTATCATGTAATTTACTACTCTCCTGATGTAAATTTCGAAACAGGTAAAATTCTTCAAAATACCAACAACCCTAACCATACCTTGGAGATTTGTCTAGCAGATGCAGAGGCAAATGGATTTTTTACTGATGGTAGCAAAATAGCAAACTCTCCTTCTGTTGGATTCCCCTGTGTCTCCAATGTCTCTAGAACAGTCAGTGCAGTCAGTATAAACAATCACTGCTCCATTTACACAGCCGAAGCTGCAGCTATAAATACTGCACTTGACCTAGCTAACAAAAACAGGCACCAAAGAAACATCATCTTATCCGACTCTCAAAGTGTCCTACAAAGTCTACAAAGTAATAAACCAGCCTCACTTAGTCATCCTTTAATAGCTTCAGCAAAATATAAAATTTGGAAAATCTGTAATAACAGTTTTATAGACACACCACTAAAATTTGTATGGATACCTGCGCACATAAGTATACTTGGAAATAAATTAGCCGATCAACATGCCAAAACTGCCACCAAATCTCCTCCTAGTGACTTCCAAGTACCCTATCAAGATTTCAAGGCAATCTGGAGAAAACTGACTAATAAAAGCACCAAGAACACTAATCAAGAAATAGGTACATGTAAAGGCGTCTATTACTTCGAAAATTTTAATAATGACTCCAAGCATACATGGTTCAAAAACAAAAACCTAACAAGAAGGAATATAGTCACGATTAATAGGCTAAGAGCGAATCACTACAGCTCTGCAGCTTCCTTAGCCAGAAAAAATATAGTTGACTCCCCTTCGTGCACATGCGGACACACTATCCAAGACGCAGATCATTTGTTATGGCACTGTCCACTATACCAGCTATAATGTTCAAAAATGCTCTCTAAGCTAAACGAAAACAAGATCTAAACAAATCAAAACATAAGTGCTAATTTAAAAAGAGTAAACGTTAAAGTAATTAAAATAATATGTGAATTCTTTACTAATTGTGCAATCTCATTATAATGTAAAATTTATAAATATTTTTAGCAATATACATGTAACTTTTTTCTTTGTAAAGCTGTATAAACCTTTTTAGGTTTGGGCAGGCTTAAATAAATAAAAAAAAAAAAAATAAATCAAAACTAGTTTTTTACAATTGTAAGTAATTGCAGTAAAAGTCTAAATAACTAGAAATATCGAGAGCAAAAAATTTTTAGGACCATTTTTTTATTTTAAAAAATTTTTACTAAATGTCTTAAAAGCTTTAAATACCAAGATCGACTAATTCTTTAATTCATTGAAATAAAAAAAATTGCATTGAAACATTTTCCATGTGCTTGGATTTAAAGATTTGTAGAATTACAAATTCCTTGCAGCTACTGTAGTATCTCAGGAACATCTTTAGATTGCGTTTAGAGTAATAATGGTTGAGAATTCCAAGAGCGAAAAATCTCCAGATGCATTACAAATCTTCGAAAAATTTTCGGAGCGACAGAATCCTTAATTTGTTGTATCAAAATCATCTTTTTATTGCGTTCAAAGTATTAATGGTTAAGACTCTCGAGAGCCAGAAATTACCAGATACATTAGAATCACGAAAATTTGTAAAAGAATCATTTTGGCGTGCTAGGGTCCATGGATTATTAGGGAGACAAAATTCTTAATCTATTATATCAAAATCATCTTTTTATCGCGTACAAAGTTTTAATTTATTCAAATATCATTAGCGACCAATTCTTAGACGCATCTTCATTAGAAAACTAACAAAAAAATATTAAGATGATGCCGATTAAGGAAATACTAAATCGAAAAAATCTTTAAAGCCTTAGTAGGGTCCAAAAACTTCTTTTAACTGAACTCAAAATCTTAATAGTTTCAAATATCAAGAGCGACAAACTCTCTAATTCATTACAATTCAAAAAACTTACCTAAAAACATTTTCTATGTTTAGTTCAAAGTATTGATAGTTGATAATCTCGGAAGCGGCAAATTTTCAGACGAATTTAAGTTCAAAAACTTATATGAAAAAATATTTAGAGTTGGCTGATAAAAGAATTACAAAAGCGACAAATTCTTTAGGCCTCAGTAAGGTCTCAAACATCTTTTAATTGCACTAAAAGTACAAATAGTTTCAAATATCAAGAGCGACAAACTCCCTAAATCATTTCAATTCAAGACACTTGCATAAAAACATTTCCTATATGCTTGGATTTAATGAATTAAGGAGCAGCAATTATTTTTATAAGCAAGCTACTTATTTCAGATACTGTGATATCAAAAATAACTTTTTATTGCGTTAAAAGTATTAATGGTTCTCAATCTCAAGAGCGACAAATCTTCAGATACATAAGAATCACAAAAATTCTCACAGAAATCATTTTAGCGTGCTAGGAACCGTAGATTTTGAAAGCGACAAAATCCTTGAAGCTTCTGTTGTATCAGAATCATATTTTTATTGCGTTTAAAGTTATAATTTATTCAAATATTATAAGCGACAAATTCTCAGATGCTTAAAAATCACAAAATTTGCATGAAAATCATTTAATAGTGCTAGTAACCATAAATTTTTAAAGCGACAAAATCCTTGGAACTTCTGTACTATCAGAATAATCTTTACATGGCGTTTGAAATGTTAATTTGTTCAAATATCATGAGCGACAAATTCCCAGACGCATTTAAGTTAAAAAAATTATATAAAAAAATATTTAGAGTGAACTGATCAAAGAATTACTAGAGCGACAAAATCCTTAAAGCTTCAGTAAGGTTACAAAAATCTTTTAATTGCATTCAAAGTCTTCATAATTATGAATGTCAGAAGCGACTAACTCTCTAATTCATTCCAATTAAGAAACCTTGCATGAAAGCATTTTCTATGTGCTTGGATGCTATTAATAAAGAAGCAACAAATTCTTTGCAGCTTCTGTGATATCAGAAAGAACTTTTTATTTTTTTCAAATGTCTGATAATTAACAATCGCAAGAGCGACAAATTCCCAGATGCATGAAAATCACAAAATTTGCATAAAAATCATTTTATTGTGCTAGAAACCATAAATTTTTAGAGCGACAAAATCCTTGAAGCTTCTGTAGTATTAGAATCATCTTTATATTGCGTTCAAGGTGTTGATTTTTTCAAATATCAAGAGCGACAAATTTCTAGATGAATTTCAATCGCAATAATTTGCATAAAAATCATTTTAACGCGTTAGGAACCATAGATTTTTAAAGCGACAAAATCCTTGTAGCTTATGTTGAATTAATATGATATTTTTATTGCATTAAAAGTTTAAATTTATTTAAATATCATCAGCGACAAATTTCCAGACGTATCTTAATCCAAAAACTTAAAAAAAAGAATATATTTAAAATGTGTAGTTCAAAGAATCACTAGAGCAACAAAATCCTTTGAGCCTTAGTAAGATCAAAAACATCTTTTGATTGCGCTCAAAGTCTCAATTTTTTTTAATTATCAAGAGCTACTTATTCCCAAATGCATTCCAATTAAAATCAATTCCACATAAAAATACCCTTTGTGCTTGAATGTAAAGATATTTAAGATGACAAATTTTCATAGCTATTTTAGTGTTAGAAACATCGCATAACTTATTAGATGCATTAAAAAAAAGTTTTTATTTTTGCTCAGGCTCAATAGCCATATCCGGGTATGGGTTAGGTTTTGAGACTTACGAACTATCCTATCTTAGAGTGACAAAAAGCGACAAATTATGCAACCAGAATGGAGTTGCTAGCCCTAACCGTTCCTGAGTTACTGTAGTGGATACCGTAGCTTAATATTAAGCTAGAGTAGCCATTACTTCTCGGAAACGGCAAGAGCGACAAAATCCAGTATAGGATAAAATGTCAGCGACAAATTAGCAACAAATTTTCAAACATGGCATGACATTTTAGATACATTAAGAAAAAATGTTTTTATTTTCACTCGGGCCCAATGGCCATATCCGGGTCTGGGTCAGGTTTTGGGACTTACGAACTATTCCATCAAGAGCCGGTCTGTGGCACAGTCGGTAGGAGCGTTGGATTCGTATTCTCGGGGGACCGTGGATCAAATCCCGCTCTCGGCTGTTTTTCAAGCTAGCACCTCTATTACATGTGCTATGTTTTTCATAAAACACACTTACAAGCTCCGTCGTTAAAGGACGAAAAGTAACTCAGTTGCCAAAGGCAGCTGGCTTGCGTCCTAGTGGATCGGGGTTCGACTCCCTGGGAAAATTGGGAAAAACAATTTTCGTAGTTTTCCGTAGGGAAGAGAACCCGAAGAACACAAAAATACAAAATAGAGAGTTCCTTAGAACAATACAAAAATTTAATAATAGAAAATCCCCTCGGGACAAAAATTATTAATAAAAACAAAATGATGATGGCTTATGATGATAAGTCGAAAGGCCAATTAAAGAAAGAAGAAGAAGAAGAAGAACTATTCCATCTTAGAGCGACAAAAAAGCGACAAATTATGCAACTAGAATGGAGTTGCTAGCCCTAGCCGTTCCTGAGTTACTGTAGTGGATGCCGTAGCTTAATATTAAGCTACGGAAGCCATTGTTTCTCGGAAACGGGTAGAGCGACAAAATCCGGGATAGAGCAACAAATTAGCGACAAATTAGTGACAAAATATGGTACTATTCCCAGTTTGGCCGTATAAAGTGGATTTCGTAGCTTAATATACATGAAATTCACATTATGTTGTAAACAAGGAAATATAACATTAGAAGAAGATCCAGAATATCCTGTAGAGATTAAGAAATCACTTACGGGAAATTCTATGATAAGTAATAATTTTAAAAAATGCATAAGATCATATAATAACACCTTAACATTTGCTAGTTTTGATGCAACATTTGATGAATTATTCAATAAAGGTCTTCAAGTTATACATATTTGTGGACAAATATACCATAATACATATGCATTACATGCAAATCAAAATAAATCAAGAAAGTATGGACAATTATACATATTTGATAACAAAGAAGCAAATAAATACCGCATAGATAACGATCTGAATTGTTCTATTGAATTATTAAATACATTAGATTCTATAATTAGGAAAAATAATCCTTACGCAGCAGCTTATGAAATGATGCACGAAGTAGGAATTGAAGAAAATAATCGTTTTATTAAAAATGGAACTACACCTAGGGATGTTAAAATGTTTATAAGACAAAACTTTGATAAGCATCAATATAATGAAGCTAAATGTAATGAAGTAGCAGTAGTTTTTGTAGAAAATAAATTACCTATTGATAGAGACATATGTATTTATTTGCAAGCAGAAAAACCAATAAGAATCCTATGTATAAGTAGACACTTAGATCTTATGATTATATATCCACTTATATTCATGAGTTGAAATAAAAAATTCAACATTATATTTTATAAAGAAAAATCTAAATTCTTTAAGAACAGAACTTTATCAAGGCGTAATGGATTTCTTGAGAAATAAAAAAAAAACGAAATCAATAATAGTTTAAATATTGGAAAAATGTTTTATATTACTATCAACTTTTACAGAAAGTCCGCGTTCCTCAAATCAAAATTTTCTTGATTCCATGACATTAGTACAAAGAATTGAAAAACCAGATTTTTTTATTACTATGACATGCAATCTGAAGTGGGAAGAAATCACAAATGGTATAGGAGAAAGTAAAGAAGTAATTTATGGACCAGATATTGTTGTTGAAGTATTTTATCAAAAATTAAAAATATTAATTGAGCAAATTACTAAAAAACATGTTTTGGGAAAATGCATTGCATATTCATACGTAATAGAATTTCAAAAGAGAGGATTACCGCATGCACATATGCTAATATTTTTAAGGGGATGTAAAACGGACACTACACCTGTACTCAAGAATTTGACCTATTTTTTCATCATGTTGCAAAACTTGTGGAAAAGAAATGCTTTAGTTTGTAGTATTTACTATGAAGATTATTCAGTTAAATTTTCAAATGAATTCATTCATTAGTTTTTCAAAATTTTGGGTTCCAATATTACATATTAAAATTTTTAGATTTTGTACAAGAAATCTAAAATTCTGAGAAACTAATGAATGAATTTATTTAAAAGTTTAACTGAATAATTTTCATGGTACATACTACAAGTTAAAGCATTTATTTTCTTAAAAGTTTGCAATAAAATAAAAAGATAGTAAATATTTATGGGTACAGGTGTAGTATTCATTTTACATCTCCTTAAGTAAAGATGATAAAATTTACAATAGTGATAACGTTGGTAAATTCATAGTAGCTAAAATTCCAAATAAAAATGAGAATCCCAGAATATATAAAATATTAAAACAATTTATAATCCATGGCCCTTGTGGAGATCAGAATAAAAACTCACCTTGTATGGATAAAGAATCAGGAAAGTGTACGGAAAATTTTCAGAAACAATTCATTCAAACTACAATAATGACGAATAGTTATCCTATTTATCGACGAAGAAATAATAAAAATGAGACATTGTACACAAAAAACAAGTGAGCAGACAAAAGATTTGTTGTTCCTTATAACCCACATTTATAACTTAAGTTTAATTGTCATATTAATATTAAATTATGTTAAACAATAGAAGTTATGAAATACTTATTCAAATACTGCTTCAAAGGACATAATTCAGCATTTATAGAAATGAAAGCAAGTGAAATAAATACTGAAAGTAATACTAAAATGGATGAAACGAATGATTCGATATGTTTTATGATGAAATTAAAGAATTTATAAACACAAGATACAATTGCCCGCCAGAAGCTATGCATCGCATGTTGGAATACAATATTAGTGAACTTTCACATACAATTTATAGATAAGCTGTTCATAATGCAAATTAACAATATGTGTATTTTGAAAAAGAATCCGAACACGAAATTGATAAGAAAAATGTAAATACAACACTAACAGCGTGGTTTGAACTTAATAAAAGTGACCCAGAGACACATAATGACTTTTATTTTGATGTACCGCAACAGTATGTATTCAATCGAATACATAAAACATGAACGATTTTATTTTTTTATATAAATATAAAAAAATAAAAAATCAAAAAGTAGAGTTTAGCACTGTGTGGTTAAAAATCACGGCTGCTGTTTTTAGTTCTGTGCTATTAAAAAAACGCGATTGCTTTTTTCAATACTGTGTAGGTAAAAAAAACATGGCGGCTATTGTATGTGCTGTGATGGGGAAAAACGCTGTAAAAACTACTGTAAGCGCTGTGTAATTAGAAATTCGCGACTGCTATTCAGAGCACTATCTGGTTTAAAAAAAGCGGCTGTTATTTTAAGAGCTGAAGATGAAAAACGCAACAACTATTGTAAGTGCTGTGTAATCGAGAATTCGCGGCAGCTATCTTGAGCATTGTGTGGTTAAAAAAAACGCAACTGTTATTGTAAGCGCTGTGTAATTAAGAATTTACGGATGCTATTTTGAGCGCTGTATAGTTACAAATTCACGGCTGCTTTTTTGAGCGCTGTGTGGTTAAAAAACGCGGTTGCTATTGTAAACGTTGTGTAATTAAGAAATCACGGTCGCTATTTTCAGCGCTAAGACAAAGAGACAAAGAAGGAAGAACAGAGGCAAAGAGACAGAGACGGAGAGATGGAGACGGAGGGACGGAGATGGAGACAGAGAGACAGTGACGGAGAGACGGAGACGGAGGGAAGAAGACGGAAAAACGGAGACGAAGACGGAGAGACAGAGACAGAGAGACGGTAACGGAGACATAGACAAATATTTATTTAGCAATGGGGTTAAACCCCGTATGGCTCAATGTAGCATATACATATGTATTAATAATTATAAATAAAAATAAAAATGTAATTAACTAAAGCAAAATTAACAAGTATAATTGATGTGTAGTATAAAAGAAAAAAAAGAAAAAACATAATGAAGTAAAACTATGATGGGGGTCACCGTGATACCTCCCAGTTCCCAAGATCGGCGTTCATTAGGTGGTTGAAGGTGTGCTTCTTAAATCGAGGGATTAAACCCATATCGAAAACCAAGGGTGCTTCACTGCCTACATTAGCCTCATTAAGTAGATTAGTAGCCCGATTAATGAAAGATTGTTGAAGGGCACTAGTGCGAGCAGTGGGACAGATCAGTACTCTGGGGGGCCTACGAGATGATGACGTAACAACCACATCATGGTTGACTCTCGAAAAGCGGCGAGCCAAGTAGGACGGACACCCTGAGGAGATTATTGAAAAAGCCAAGGATTGAAGAAAATAGCTTCTTCTTCTCTCGACCGACAGCCAGCCGAACTCAAGCCTGTATGGCGACACACTTTCCTGGGCCTTGATGTTACCGAAAACGAACCTGACACATACATTAAGGGCCCTGTGAAGTTTCAAGTTCTGATACTGAAAGAGGTCGTCATAGACAACACAGGCATAGTCAAAGATCGGGAAGATAAGTGATTCAACCAGCCTCTGCCTAAGGCCTCGAGAGAAAGAGCGTTTGTAGAATCTCAGCGAATGATGTGAACCATGGACCCTACGAACAATAGACAAAACTTGTTTCTCCCAATTTTAGGTCTGGTTTATCCAGACACCAAGGCTCTTCACCTCAGTGGCAAATGGTATGCACTCGCCATTAACTATCAGAGAAGAGGAGGAATCTCGGTGAGAGAGACGAGAGACATATTGCTCACTACCAATGATAATAACCTGAGTTTCAGCTGCATTGATGGTAAGGCCTTTGGCAGTTGCCCAGAGAGTCAAAGCGGGGATGTCAGTATTGATATTTATTAACTCGTCAGAGAAATCATTGGGAAAAAAGGAGCGATAAATTTGCAAATCATCAGCAAACAACATGTGTCTGCAAAAACGTAGGACACTAAGGAGGTCATCAATGAAGATAGAAAATAGCAAAGGGCCCAACACGCTACCCTATGGTGGAGAGACGGACAGACTGAGACAGACAGACGGAGAAACGGAGACAGATAGACGGAAACGGAGAAACGGAGAGACGGAGGGACAGAGACGTAGGGACGGAGAGACTGGGACATACAGACGGAGACAGAGAGACGGAGAAATTGAGACTGAGAAACGGAGGCAGATAGACGGAAACGTAAACGGAAGACGGAGACGGAGAGACGGATATTGTGTATGTATGTATTTGTATATGAGTAAGTGTATGTGTATGTATATGTATAAATGCATGTATGTGTATGTGTTTATGTGTATATGTGCATGTGTATGTGGGTACGTATATGTTAAAGATGCACGTGTGTATGTATATGTATACACACTGCCACTAAGCAACTTTTGCTCCCCTTCGTCTAAAATCGACTTATCTAAAAAGTTTTATAACTCTGGAAAAAATGGTCGTAGCCTAAAAATTCTAAGGAGATTCGAAAGATAATTGGAAATTCTTTAAAAAACCATTGGTTTTATATGAAAAAAAAAATATTTTTTTCGTATCTCTTATTCTTGTTTAGAAAGAAATTTTTTTTAGCTTTGTTTTGACTTTGTAAAATAGTGTTCAATTTTAGTACGAATCTTTACATTAATAGAAAACTAAATAGATGTTAAAGCTTATATTTCGATGATAAAAATGCAATGTCGAACTTCTTGATTTGACCTTGTAAACTGGAGTTACAAGATTTTATATTAAAAATAAAGCTATTTTTCGATGTATGAATATCTTTGAATTTAAGAGGAATAGAAAAAAATGTTCCTCAGTTAAATAATAATAATATATAAAAAAAAATTCATTTTCGAAAAAAATTTTTTTTTGCCTTTTTACCCAGATATTTTAAAGATATCAAAATCTCATTACATTCCAACGAAAAAAAATTTTTTTTCCGAAATGAAATTTTATTATATATTATTATTATTTGACCAAAAAGGAACATTTTTTCTCTGTGACAAATTTTTCTATTCCTCTTAAATTCAGAGATATTTATACATAAAAAAAAGCCTTATTTTTAATATAAAATCTTATAACTCCGGTTTAAAAGGTCGAATCGAGATGTTCGACATGGCATTTTTATTGCCGAAATAAACTTTAAAATCTATTTAGTTTTGTATTAATGTAACGATTTGTACTAAAATTGAACACTATTTCACAAAGTCAAAACAAAGTTAAAAAAAATTTATTTTTAAACAAGAATAAGAGATACGAAAAAAATGTTTTTTTTATATCAAACCAATGGTTTTTGAAAGAATTTTCAATAATCTTTTGAATCGACCATTTTTTCCAGAGTTATAAAACTTTTTAGATAAGTCGATTTTAGACGAAGGGGGAAAAAGTAGCTCGGCGGCAGTGTATGTGACAATAATGCAAAAGATATTCACGTAAGAAAAAAAAAGTCTTTATTCTTCACTTTAGTATAATAGTAGTAATTTTTATCAGGATTAATACTAGTTTTCGCTTTTAGTATAATTTTCAATTTATAACAAAGTCATAAAAAATTAGTTTTATAAAATGTTACCTTTGAATATTTAAATAAGTATAATGAGAGTTTACTTACGTATAATAATCGCTAAAGAATATTTTGAGTAAAGTTTTAAAAATAAATAAATAAAGATGAGATTAGATATTATTTGTATTTGTATATCAATATACAAAAGCGTGTAATACAATTTAAAAATATAAAAATAAATATTGCACTTATAGTCTTACAAAATAAATAAGTATAAATGTAAATATTGCACAGGATATCACAGTTAATCACTAAACCTAATAATACTGGATAAGTAAGTCACAAAACAAGTGATATCACAGATTAATACAAAAATGGTAAAATACACGCAACAATCCTATAAATTGAATATCAGGCACATAATATCTAACAGTCATAATATTTAAAATTTCAAAAAATGAAAATCAATAAATAATTTAATAAAATAATAAGCGTATGCCATGGCATAAAACACAGTAAAAATAATAAAAACGAAAGAATGAAAATCAATAAATAGTTCAATAAAATAATAAGCGTATGCCATGGCATAAAACACAGTCGAAAAAAAAATGTTTTTTAACCATTCAGCCAATAGATACATTTATACCTTAAGCCCATATATAAGTCGTTACAATAAATAAATTAACATAGGAAATAAAATTAAGTTCATTCGAAGTCGAGCAAGTACCTCCTCAGGCCTGACTTGAACATGCAGAGCGATGGATGATTCTTTATATCTGCAGGCAGGAAGTTTCAAAAATGTGCACCTTGAACTTAAGAGGAATTCTTTCCAGTCTCAGTACGCATGAAGGGCAACGCGAAATCCTTAATCTCTCCCCTAGTGGCCACCCTAGGTACATATCTAGTAAAGAGACCAACTAGATACTCGGGAGAATTCATGCGCATGATTTTGTGCATAAGTACAGCCATAAAATACTGTCTCCTCGTATCAGTACGCAGCCAACCCAGCATAGCTCTATGAGGAGAGACATGATCGCCCGTTCTCACGCCTAATACAAATCTCATACATGAATTTTGCAGTCTTTGTAATCGTTTTTTCAACTTCTGTAAGGCATCAAGCAGAACTGCTAAGCAATAGCTAAGATGTGCAAACAGCAGGGCGGTTGCAAGTTGTCTGCGCAGAGCCTCAGTGGTATACCGACGAAAGAACCGTAAGCCGTACATAGTCCTATAAAATTTTTGAGTCAACATATTAATGTATGGCTCCCATGATACTTTAGACCCAAGCACAACGCCAAGGCTCGTAACGACATCAGAGAAACATGTGCCGACACCACCCTCAAGCTCAATAAATCGACCATTGTTAAAAACGATCGCCTTAGTTTTGCTTAGATTCAATGTGAGAGAAGCATCGACAGCTTACTCTGACACCGCCTTGGCCGCCTTCTGTAGAATACGAATACCTTCATTCACATCCTTATAAGAGACCTGCGTATAAATTTGCAGGTTATCCGCATATAATAGGTGCTCGACGCTACCGGAGCCGAGAGTGTCACGTATGTCATCAATGTAGAGGCAACAAAACAGAGGCCCTAACACTGTAACCTGCAGAACTCTTAAATTTCTTTGTTAGCCAATTCGATTTCTCTTTAAATGCGTTAAATTTCTCTTTAAACCATTTGTTTCCTACCTGATTAATGGGAGCTAATCCACTTGAGTGCAGCCCTGGAAAACCCCATCAATCTCAGCCTCACAAGTAGTTTGGAGTGCGAGATAATGCTGAATGCTTTATTAAAGTCAAATAGAAGTAGTAACGTGACGAGTTTTTTATCTAGACCTGATCTTATGTTGTCACTAAGTTTAAGTATGGCAGTCTGCGTTGAGTGATGCTTTCTAAAGCCAGTTTGCATAGAGTCAAGTATCCTATGTGTCGTAATGTACTTCTGCAATTGGTCTTAGATAATCTTCTTAATGACCTTTGAGAGAAAATATAAGATTGCTCTGGGCCTGAAATCTTAAGACAATGTAGGTGCAGGACACTTCTTTAATGACATAATGCTTGAACGCTTCCAAAGGCAAGGGAAGACCCTTCGTGTAACAAAGTCACAAGATGTTCTCCGATAAACGGTAAAGCTTTGAGTATTACACTCTGCAGGAGCTCAGCCGACAACTTATTAAGAAATAGGGCATCACTGCTCTCACGCAGGAGATCGGCATTCAGGTCTCCCATTATAATTTTATGAGAGTATTCAGAGGCATAATTTCTCAGAACATCTAAATTTGTGTTTCTAATAAACGGAATAGCAGGAGGCAGATAAATAACAGAATCCGATAATAGCCAAAATAGTGCATTTCAAATTGATTTCAATATAAAAGGCAACACCTCCACCACGAAGGTTTCTGTCCTGTCTGAACACTTTAAATCCTTTGGCCTGAATGACGTCATCCGAAACAGACGGACCCAGCCAAGTCCCAGCCACTCCGAATATGTCTTAAGAAAGACCACCACTTAAAAAGATCAAGGAATAAATTATAGGAAAATCGAAACATGACCTGTCGATCATGAGAACAAAATTTTATTTTTCTTCTCAAATTGAGACGTACCACAGTAAAGTTGGTTAGCAAGGAGAGCACCCCACCTCCAGGAAACGGATTCAGCTGAAACTGCAGGATATGATTTTTAATAAATAAAAATGAACCCTTGTTTTTTCTTTTCGTCGAATAGGCCCCCTAGACAAGGATATAGACATTCTTATAAAAATATGGCGAATAAGGGCCTTTCTAAGAACTTAAATAACCAAAGAACTAAGACTCTGACAAAAAAATGCATAAAAGATAAAATGAAACACGGACTGAATGCTTTAATTTAAGCTTTGTTGCATTAAAAAATTTTAATGATTCAAAAGTTACAGGCGAATAAAATATATTAATGAAATAACGTGAAAAATTGATCATATTTTATATGCTAAAAATATTAAGTAAATACGTGATAATATTTAATTAAAAATAACTTCCGAACAAGAAAAGCTTTTTCAATGCAACAAAGCTTAAATTAAAGCATTTAATTCGTACTTTATTTCATCTTCTATGCATTTTTTTGCGAGAGTCTTAGTTCTTCGGTTATTTAAGTTCTTATAAAGGCTTTTATTCTCCATATTTTTGAAAAAATGTCTTTATCCTTGTCTAAGGAGCCTATTCGATATACGAAAAGAAAAAACGCGGATTCATTTTTTTTCATGAAAAAATCATATTCTGCAGTTTCAGCTGAATCCGTTTCTCGGAGGTGTAGTGCTCTCCTGGTGAGTCCATTTTTAAAATAAATGGATTTAAAAAGTTATGTGAACAAATCTTTAAAACATTTGTAACATGGCAAATTAACCATGTTACTATATTTTCAAATTTTATATTAAGCATCGCATTTAAGCGCGCTACCGGCGCATGTGTCTACATATAAAAATAACGTCAGAAGGAAGAAGAAACTATAGCAACGGAAAGGAGACAACGCGAGTAAAGTAAAACACAACCTTAGCTCGCACAGCATACACGCACGCATATATCAAATAAAGCATAGAGCCAATGTACGTAGCGTACCAACCTGACTCGAGTAGCTGAGCTTTGGTCCGTTGAGGATCGTTTGTCTCTCTCTTGCGGCGCGCGCAGCGTACAGCGTTAAGCATAGCCAAATTTTTAATAACGACGATTCTGTCATGGAGTGTTTGTATTTTTTTTATCTAGCTTAAGATCTCATAGTAAATGCGCGGCGTGTATTTTATCCGACCACGTACGTGACAATAGTTTATCAAATTCTTCGTGTAGCCGACAAATGAACGTAGAGCCCCTGTGGATTTCTGAGCATATATGCAAAAATCATGTTTTTGGAGCAACTAACAAGATTATTCAAATAGCTAACCAACTTTCCGCTGAACAGTTTTTCGAATACTACAGTAGAGGAGTTAGCATGACGGGAAGTATTGAGGCGTTCAAGTACAGGATTTTGAGGTATGAGCTTAGGCGACATCTTGATGCCGGAGCAGCTGTATGGATGCCAGAGTATGACGAGGCTACGGAATACTCGCAATAACGATGTCAGACTCCTCCCCCAGACAAATTGACTATGTGGAAAAACGCACAGCACGACTCTATTGAGATCGCAGCAGCCGTTCATGACGACAATAGATATTCCCTACCTTTCCCCACCAGTCAAAGAAATTTACTATCAATGACTACTCCTTGCACTTCCGCGATCGTGACCATCACTCTTAGCACTACTACCTGCCCTCTTTCTATAGGTACGTCGAGTTCCCCTAACCTTATAATATTAAATAATACCGTCCCTACAAATAGTATTACGACATACCGCGAAGAAAAGAAAAGAGTTTACCAAGATTTGGATCCTAGCTATCAGCAGACAATCTACATAGACCAGGCATACAGCTTTACAGAACCACAACAGCTAGGCAAGCAAGAAAAAATCCGAAGAGCCCAAGATAATGCATACCGACCCGCTTCAGCCCCTGATGAATTCCTATTCCCTATTACAGCTTGTACTGGTGTGAAGATTTCTAGGTTAAATAGGACTTCTTTTATTTCTCCCTATGATTTTGAAGATGATCTACAGCATCTTGACCCCCCAGTGTTAGCACCCATAAACAGTAATCACCCTGTCCCCTTTTTAATTAAAATATCAACAGATGATGTACCAAGACAGAAGGAATCGAGCAAAAGGCAGCCATCACCCGCGTTTAAGAATCAAGATCCACATAATTTGGATGAAACTGGCCATTATAACGATCAAGCACGTCTCTCTACCAATGAACCCTTAATGTTGAGCAAAACCCACGATCAAGCAGAACCAAAGACGAACCTACCGCCAATTAAAAAAAACTTTTGGCAAAAGCAGGTAGAGCCGTGCTTCAGGTGTAATAGCTTAGGACACAGGCTGCGAGAATGTTCTCAGCCTATGAAGTGCTATGGCCGTGGACAAATCAACGTCCGCATCAACGACTGCACCCAGTGCCAAAAGAGTGATCGAGCGGGGCAAAACAAGAGCAAGCGAGCAGAGCAATAGAAGAGCGAGCGAGCAGAGCAAGAGCAATGAAATAGTGCCAAACAAGAGCGAGCGAGCAGAGCATAAAACGAGCGAGCGAGCAGAGACAAACAAGAGCGAACGTGCAGAGCATTCACAGAGCGAGCGAGCAGAGCCAAACAAGAGCAAGCGAGCAGAGCATCAGAAGAGCGAGCGAGCAAAGCAGAGCAATGAAATAGAGCCAAACAAGAGCGAACAAGCCAAACACCACAAGGGCGAGCGAGCAGAGCATAAACAAAGCAACCGAGCAGAGCTAAGCAGCAATATGTCTGGTAATGTTAATGAAGTGGCAATTCACGGGTCAGAAAGTAGTTATTGTATCCTCGTTAATAGTAATAGAAATACTACTGACCAGCCCTACGATCTTTCTAATTTTAGCGATGAGGAGCATATCTCTGCTACCGCGAGCGAAAAGCAATCTAATAGTAAATGTGCGGCGTGTATTTTGTGCGACCACGTGCGTGATAATAGTTTATCAAATTCTCCGTGTAGCGTGCCCCTTTCAGCTTTCCTTTTTTTGGATCAATGCTATTGTTTCCTTTTGGTTGCTTTATTTTGTGCGCGAGAGTTTTCTCGGAGCGGCGTCGCGTACGTTATACGCGACTGGCGTCCGTTATACAACTGCGTTTCTATACCTGTACATATATCTAAATAAATCATTTGATATTTCTTTTAATTGTTCGATTTCAATGTTAATGCTTGTGTATTTTTTTTCATATATATATATATATATATATATATATATATATATATATATATATATATATATATATATATATATATATATATATATATATATATTAGGTGTCCCTTATTTCCCAAACTCAAAAAGTTCATTCTCCAGAAGTTTAGGTGAGTTATTTGTCATAAAAAAACAAGATCCCAATCGCTAATTACCCTCAGGAAAGGGTCCTAACCCTGCCTGTAATCAAAAATGGCTTTTTTTGCCATTTTTAGGAGATATTTTCTTCAAAAGTTATTTTAGGCCATTAGAACTTATTTTCCCGCATCAGATTCAGATGAAATTTCAATATTTATATATAAAAAGCTAAAAAAAATTTTTAGGTCAATAAAATAAGCTAATAAAAAAAATCATGAACCCAAAACCCAAGAAAATTCTCCGAAAAATTACATTTTTTTTTACATAAATTCATTTATCAGTATTTAATTCTATCGACGGACCTTTTATCAACATTTTGTCTAAAAGTTGACCTCATAACCTTTATTTTCTTTTTCTATACGTCCATTTTCGTCCACCGGGAGCTGAGATATAACACTTTTAAAATCGATCAAAAAAGCTAATTTTCAAATCCGTCAACAAGGATTCACGAATTTCAAGATATTGAGGTATAAACTTGCATCAGTTAACTTCTCTGCAACATTCATTCAGTAGCAGAGATCAACACCTTCATTTGCTATTTTCAAACGTCTTCCCAAACCTTTTTGGATCCGAGATACAGATGTTATTAATTAATGTGAAAAATGAGGTATCAAATTTGTGAACTGGGGTCATTCCTTAATGGTTTCACTCTTCTAAATTCCAACTTCAAAAACAGCCTTGATTTTAAAGCTACTAATATGAAAAACCTTGATTCATGCACTCAATGAATTATGTAAACTGTGAATCTTATGTATGCCGCTATCGAATTTTGCCGAAAACAATTAAGATATGCTAATTGGAAGACCTAAACAGAAAATGCTGTATCTCGATTTTAGTACCCTAAGAATTTAATTAGTAACATTCACAGGGGTTTTCTCTAGAATATAAGTTATAATGATTTATAATAATTTGTACACAAGTGGGGCATCGAGCACTGCATTGATGAATCAGATCATTGATAAAAAGTTATTTGAATAGGTTTATCGAGTTTCATGTATAATTTTCATTTTAATCTTATAAATAAATCATAAACTTAATCGATTCTGTAATATACTAAAATGATTCTCCTAACCTAGCTCTAGTGCAGATAAGTCATTATATTTGTTCAAATAATTAAATTGAAAAGATATTAATAAACAAAATAAACCAAAAATTACTTGCAGCAGCTCCGACATCCCTTTAAAGGGAGTAGCCACAAATAGGCCGTGTTGCTTCGTGTGTGTCGTCATCTTTTAGAAATGAGTTTAACATCTTTTATATTCAGACTTTATGAATGTGACCGTTGCAAAGAGAGCATAGAGTCTGAATTTAAAAGATGTCTAACTCATTTTTAAAAGATGACGATACGACATTACACACACTAAATAGACATTCGGACGTTACTCGCCACGTAGGTATGGCTGTGGCGACGCTCGTACTGTCAGCCTATATGGTGCCGACCGGCGCTTGAGTGGCGCCAATTTTACGCACTGTACGTACTGTACTAACCTACATCGCAAGAGGACGTTGCAGCACTTTCATGGTACAGGCTCAAACTCGCACGACACCGATTCTACGAATTGTACGGACTGTAAGGCTCGAATTCATAATCGTGACTTGAGTATTGAGTGTCACTTGGAACTTAAGTATCGTTACTTGAGTATCAGCTGTTACCTCAATGTCGGTAAAGATGCAATACTCAATTGAAGTAACAGCTAATACTCAAGTAACGATACTTAAGTTACAAGTGATACTCAATACTCAAGTTACGACTATGAATTCGAGCCTAAATTTTGGCGTAACTACAAACAGGTGCCTGTAACAGCGCCGATGTCTTTTCAGTGCACGAAACGACACGGTCTATTTGCCACGGCTATTTCTTAACAAATAGATAATTTTGTTCGTTAGAAAAAATTTTTTTTTATAAAAAACAATAAATAGATAATTAATGATTAGTTCGGAAAATGAAGGCGATACGCGCACATAAAGCACCGATAAATGGCATTAGCACAATTTTAAAAATAACTTATTTTTTTATAGAATAAGTAGAAAAATAAAAACTATACGTTTAGTTCCCATAATGTTTTATTAAAGCTTGAATTCATAGACCCAGAGGGGTTGCTCTAGAAAATTGCACAACTCTGTAACACAGAGACAGAAGATATGAAATCAATGTGCTAAACAAAGATAGAATATATCGATACACTAAGGGTGAAATCAGATGGTACGGAAATAAGGATACGGAACGTCACAAAACATCAATTCCGTATCCTTTAATTCCGTCAAATTTTTCCCTATAGTCACATGGTGCGGAATTTAGCTGAAAAACTGTTAAAAATAACCTAAAAATGTGCCCGTGAATTTCAAATTAACAACAAAAATGTTAAAAAAGTTAGAAATAATAAAAAAATGTTATTGTAATGAGATTATTTTCTTGTAAAAATAAAATATATTTTGTTATAACAACCAAATATTTTAATTAACATCATAATTTTTTAATTATAATATTGCTAATCGACGTCACAGAACTTATATTCCGCACCATGTGACTATAGGGAGAAAAATTTGACGGAATAACAGAAGCGTCATAGACTTTTTAAAATTAAAACGAAAGTTTTTTTGTTAATACTTACTCCAGAATACTCTCCATCTTCACTCATTGACATATTTACTTCAAAACTGTTTTTACTATACTTATTTAACTTCCTTTCAATAATTTTTTATTTTTTATTATTAACTATCAGTATAATTTCACCCTAAGTTTATCACTCCGGAGCAACCCCCCAGCTCAAGTTAAGGTGGTATCATCTGCCTTTATTCTTATCACGAGAGAGACAAAGACAGAATGAGGTTTGTATAATAATCTTCATTTGAGTTTGGTCTATTCATTGAAGCCTAAATAACTTTTAATTGTTGATTCAGATCAGTTGTAATAATAAAATGTTTTCATTCCTTATGAACAATTGATTTATATTAATTTTTATTATAAATGATAATTTTGGATGCTAACTTAAGAAAGCTTTATAAGTCTAAAATTTTGGATGCTTAGAACTATTTCCCTTCTCAAATCTTAAAAAAAAAATTTATAATATTTATCTCAAGGGTACACTGTTATATATTAAGGATTGTGAATATTTTTATATTTGAAATATTGATTTCGTACATAATGGAATTGTGATAAAATATCTTAAACTAATGATGTTATAGATTAGTACATTGTTGGAATATATAGTGTGGGCCATACAAGCAAGTATTACATGGAGATTGTTTTTAATAATAAAAGCCTTCCACTAACATTATCATAATTATCTCCTTCTCATTTTATGAAAAATATTGATTATATATTATTTGTATTTTCATGAAAATAGCAAATTATTCATAGTCGATTGACAATTTAGTTTCCTTTAAAGTACAATTTGCCTATAATTTTCTTATAAGGAGAGAATATATAGACAATAGCTATTGGATTAAAAAGAGAAACAGGTTTCACTATGATTAATTTACTGTGTTCCTCTTAAATACATTTTTTCGCATGCATAGTTTTCTTGTTTGTATTTTAAATATGATATTATACTTCTTTTTATTAGTGCTTCGATCTTATTTTTTTTGTTACTCAAAGTTTTGTAATAAATTAAATGATTTCTAAAATAATAGATATGCAAATATAATTTATCTGAAACTTAATTTTGTTTAGGACGACGTTCAACAACTTCACTTATATCTTACAATGAGTTCTCTACCAATGCATGAAACTCTTATTTTTATATGCTGTAATACTGTCAGTGAATTAAATGTTCATCACTCACCAAAAATTTCAGAAGTCCTTAGACTTATGTTTCATAAGACCAAAGAGGAAAAAAAAACAGTTGCGGATGCTATAAAATCAGTCATTAATGAAGTAATAATTTTATGGAATAAATCTTCAATTAAAATATCTAGAAATGACTATTGTTGTGAAACATTGAAGAAATTATATCTTGACTTTCGCAAATTTCAAAAGTATTCATCAATGAATGAAAAGAAAGCCAAATTTTTAAAAAATCTATCTGATGTTTTTGACATCTCACAAGAAAGTGTTTTTTTATCAATGACTGATGATGAAAAGAAGATTTTATTTTCTCAGTCCATTGATGAAATAATAATAGAAATGAAAATATTAAGAACCAAAGGTTTTATAAAAATAACCTTTTATTAACCTTTTAAGGACGGGGATTTTGACGTTGAAATTCGACTTTTTTTTTAAACAATATTTGTGCATAAAATGAAAAAATATATCACGTGGAGTGCCTGATAAAATTGGTGGTCGATATACGCCGTCGTCTGTTACAGTAATGTCATATGTCTTACAATGACTTTAGTTTTAACTGTATGATTATTGCCATTCTAGATAAATTGGAGGACTCATTTGTTATCGATGAGGGTGACCAAAGAAATAAAAAATTAGAATATGAGGTGCCTAACCAAGATCCATCTCTTGCTACGCATGATTTGAAAAAAAATATTTCTCAAGCTGGATCATCAACCGTAGAAGATATAATAGAAATAACTACAAGTACGTATTTAATGTTATTAATTTTAAAATTATATACAGATTTTAGACACATTATGAAAAAGTTTATTTTAATTCATAAAAATAGAATAATGTAAAAATTTTTGCTATCAGATGTATCTTTCACCGATATATTTTATGAATTAGAAATTTTTATTTACATACTCGTTATCAAATTTGTTAGTAATATTGATCAAGTTATAATTAAATTCATATAAAATAATTTTTATTGAACTATTTGAGATATATAAACATGATTGATGTAATCCAATTCATAAAATATATTATTCTAAATATATGAAAACTTTATATAGTAATCTTCAAAATCTAACATGAAATCTTATTCTTTAAATTTTCCAAGACTTAATATTTTATCATATTTCAAGTTATACAATTTTAAGAAACATTATTGATAATATGATCATGATCATACTCGAGTATTAACTTTTTCTCTTTTTCTCTTATAAGTAATGTAAGTCTTCTTTCATTAAATTTGGTTCAATTGTTAGTAATGTTTTACTAATATGAAAAAAAGAAATACACATTAGTTTATTTTGAAATTGAAATAAAATATTAAAAAATGGGAAAATAATTTTTAAATTATAGTCTTTAAAAACTTTGGATAAGATATTGTTATTTATGTTTAATTTTAATGACTCCAATTAATAATTTTTTACTAATTCTGTTTACCTACTTTCAAAATTTGGAATCGATTGGTATTTTTACTTATGAAACAAGAGAATATTCATAACAATGTTACTATTTTATAATTGAATTTAACTTGAGTAACAATCCTTTAAACTCTTGTGAATTATATGTTATTAAAGAATAATCTATAATTTTAATATGACTATCTTAGCATGAAATGAATATTGAGACAGCATCATCGGTTGATGTCGTGCCAAGCAGTAACCTCACAGAAAAATAAGATATTTTATATTTTCTTTTTAATAACTTTTATAATTAATGTTTGAAATCAATCAATATGTTCATAATTTTCATTACATTTTTCCATATGGAAACAATTTCTGTGAATAACTGTAAATAATAGTAAATAATTGTAAAGAACTGTTAAAAAATGTTGAAATCGAGACATAAATAATAGTTATTTACAGTTATTTACTATTAATTACTATTATTTACAGTTATTAACACTTATTAACATTCCCAAAAATTTTTTTAATTAGTGAATAATTTAATATTACTAATAATTATTTACAATTATTTATAATAATTAACATTTTTTTACAGTTATTTACATTTATTTACAGTTATTAACACTTATTTACAATTATTTCCAATAATATTTTCGACTATAGTTCCTTACCACCAATATGAAAACTTGCCGCGAATGCTCTGATCTTATCAATTTTTTTAATTTTAAACTTAAAAGTAATTGTGTAATTATTTCTAATATTTTGATGAGAACTATATTTTTCGTATTCTTTCATTAAAATTTCTACCAGTTAATTATGAATCGAATTTTAAATAATATAATTTTCAATGATTGATAACATTTTTTATAGAAATATATTAAATTAAAACAGGAAATATATTTTTTAGAAAAAAAATTGGAATTGATTTTACCAAGACCAGAATCTGAAAATGTTTCGAGTGATGAACCTCTGCCTTCACAGAGTAGCACTGGATCGGTTTATTCTCCGATAGGACGGAATTATTTTATTAAAAATGTCAGAGGATCTGTAGATATTATGACTCCGGAAGTTGTTGATGCATTTGATAAATGCAGAATATCTTACAGAAATACAGTACATTTAATTGGAACAGTCTCACATGCCTTAGGTTTTGATATCGAATCATTAATATTGAATAAATCGTCTTTCAATAGAGCACGAGCGAAAGTTAGACAGATGAAAGCCGAAAAATTGAAATTAATATTTCAAGATCAAGATTTACCATATTTAATAGTGCACTGGGATGGAAAAATAATACCAGATAGGTTTTCCTGTAAAAAGATCGATCGTCTAGTTATTCTAGTAAGTGTGGAAAGTACCGTGAAAATAATTGATGTACCAGGTCTAGAGAGTCAAACAGGATTAGCTATGGCGAATTCAGTTTACCACGCTTTGAATGATTGGGGATTAATCGATTTAGTCGAAGGAATTTGTGTCGATACAACCAACGCAAATTTAGGGCGAAAAGGTGGAGCAGCTACCATACTCGAACAAATGATCGACAAAGACCTATTACACATAGCATGCAGGCACCATATTCTTGAGCTTATATTAGGAGCGGCTTTTTCGGAAAAATTTCCTGGTACTATTGGACCAAATAATCCCATTTTTTTAAGGTTCCGTGCAGAATGGGATAATATGAAAGATATAAAACCAGAAAATGGCTTAGAGAAGTTAGAACCACAATTAAAATTACAAATTCCCCGAATCGTAAAATTTATAAATGGCTATTTAGAAATACAGCATCCTCGAGAGGATTACAAAGAATTATTAGAATTATGTCTACAATTTTTAGGAGTTAAGGATGCATTTATACCTAATAGGCCTGGTGCCTGTCATCATGCACGATGGATGGCTAAGGCAATTTATACTTTAAAAATTTACTTAACGGCAGGCCGGAGTAGAACCTGATACCGACCGAGTAACAATTGAGTTGTTTGTTATTTACTAAAGTATTAATCGGTGTATCTTCAAAATAAAGGTTGATCGCAATAGATATTATTATTATGAATATCTATGCACAAGAAAAAAAAATCTACCGATTTGTTTTTGAGAAAAGTAAGGAACGCCGAAGTAAAAGATTATGTTTATAATATTTTCGCGCTCCTTACTTTTCTCAAAAACAAAACGATAGATTTTTTTTTTCTTGTGCATAAATATTTGTAATAATAATATCTATTGCGCATAGCCTTCAATTTGCAGATACACCGATTAATACTTGAGTAAATAACAAAAATGCCAATTAGACAAGGACAGCGAATCCGGCCTGCTCTTAATGAGGAAACCATTTAAATTGAACCTTCAGCAAATAGATAAATTTTACAGCGTATCTAAATTTATTGTGTTTGTTTACATAGAAGCGTGGTATGAAGCGCCGATACCTATTGCTGCTCCAAAGAATGACTTGAAGCTTGTCAAAGCACTAAAAAATTATTCAAGTATTGATGCTCAAATTTCAAGAACAACGATAAAAAAAATGAAAAATCACTTGTGGTACTTGTCACCAGAGCTATGCGCCTTATCTTTTTTTGACGATAAAGTATCTTGGACAACTAAAAGAAATATGGTTGTAGCACTAACGAAAGAAACTGCGTATGAAGATGACTACATTCCCAAAAAATATGAATTTGACGTCAGTATGGAAGTATTCATGCAACTTGATCTTGATTACTTTATCAATCGACAAACTCATCATTTCTTTGAGAGATTTAAATTAGATACAGAATTTTTAAGACAAGATTGCAGTCAATGGAGTAAAATGAAATCATATATTGAGAGTAGAGAAAAAATAAAAACATTAAGGGTTGTTAATGATTGCTCTGAAAGAGCTGTGCATCTCTGTCAAGAGTACATCAATGTGTTAACGAAAGATGAGGAACAGAAACAATATTTGATTACATGCGTCGATGAATTCAATAAAGAAATGACTACTATGAATAAAAAGACTTTGGTGAAGAAATTAAAAAAATCATGAATTTTAATTATATTTATATCATTTTTCATAAATTATATGTACAAAGAAAACATTAAATAATAAATTTAACTACCACTATATTTTGAATAAAAAAGTTGTGTTTTAATGTATCGAGAGTAAATGTATTTATTTGAAATAATCCTGTTAAGAACAGGCCGGAGCAGATTCGATACCGACCGAGAATCGAAAATCCGTTGTTTAATTTTCTCTCACTATACATAATGGAATGCATTAGAATTTTAAATACATTCATGAAATTTACTTCTCTATTGCGCTTGTCAAGAATAATTAAAGAAAATTGAAATAAATTGAAAATTTTTTACTACAGTTGTTTATTAAACTCTAAATTTGGTTACTTACTTTTTGTTTAAAATATGATGAATTTTATTTAAAAAAACATTTATTATACAATCATGTATGTATAAAAAATTGCGCTAAATGACAATTTCTTTTGAAAACAGTATAATTATTTTATTTATAATAAAATAACATTTTCATTTCTCAGTCGGTAATCAAAACTGCTCCGGCCTACTCTTAAGGTCATTATTGCAGATTTTCAAAGTACAATTAACAATTAAGAAAGTATATTACGATGTAAGCTCGATAAAAACTTGATAAGTCCATAGTACGCGAATATTAACATCCGAATTAAAGATCCTGGTAATGCGTACTTAGGACTAATCGAATTTCTTCTTGAGGTCAGTATACTATTTTTCACAACTTTGATAAAAATACGACATTTTTGAATCAGTGCTAGGCGGTAATGTGACACTTTTAGCCAATAGAATATTTTTCTAAATATAAAGCGTCGCTAGGAAGAAGGGCACATCTTCAAAAAGTGTGTTTTGAGAAAATTGAATTTGAAGTTTTGAATCACTTATAAATTTAAACCTGTCGATAAATAAACATGTCTTTATATCTTTGTCAATTCAACTGATATCTTCATAATATTATATAAGAATATAGTAGCAAATGAGCACATTTCAAAAAGCCATGATATGGAAAAAGGGCACATCTCGAGAAGTGCCCTTCTTCCTAGCGTCGCTTCATATGTACCTCGAATGATAAAGATGCATATTTTACCATAGGAATAAAATAAAATTAAAATTATGAATCGAATTTCGCATTCAGATTGTTCAATATAAATTAAGTTAATAACATTAAAGTAAATAGTATCCTATGCTATATAATTATGATCATAATATTGGAAATACGTTTTTAAATTTATGATATGAATAATAAAAAATAATGAAATATTGTGTGCTCATTAATTTTTGCTACTAAATAATCAAGTAAGGGAGATGTAAAAGTTGCTGAATGATTCATAATTGTCTCAAATCTATGGTAAAATATGCGTTGGTGTCATTTAAGGTCCATATTAAAGAGAATGTGCCTTATTTCAGGTGTCACACATGAGTCTACGAAATAGAATTCAAGCATTGTTTGTTCACGATTCATCAAAGCAGTGCTCGATGCCCCACTTGTGTACAAATTATTATAAATCATTATAACTTATATTCTAGAGAAAACCCCTGTGAATGTTACTAATTAAATTCTTAGGGTACTAAAATCGAGATACAGCATTTTCTGTTTAGGTCTTCCAATTAGCATATCTTAATTGTTTTCGGCAAAATTCGATAGCGGCATACATAAGATTCACAGTTTACATAATTCATTGAGTGCATGAATCAAGGTTTTTCATATTAGTAGCTTTAAAATCAAGGCTGTTTTTGAAGTTGGAATTTAGAAGAGTGAAACCATTAAGGAATGACCCCAGTTCACAAATTTGATACCTCATTTTTCACATTAATTAATAACATCTGTATCTCGGATCCAAAAAGGTTTGGGAAGACGTTTGAAAATAGCAAATGAAGGTGTTGATCTCTGCTACTGAATGAATGTTGCAGAGAAGTTAACTGATGCAAGTTTATACCTCAATATCTTGAAATTCGTGAATCCTTGTTGACGGATTTGAAAATTAGCTTTTTTGATCGATTTTAAAAGTGTTATATCTCAGCTCCCGGTGGACGAAAATGGACGTATAGAAAAAGAAAATAAAGGTTATGAGGTCAACTTTTAGACAAAATGTTGATAAAAGGTCCGTCGATAGAATTAAATACTGATAAATGAATTTATGTAAAAAAAAATGTAATTTTTCGGAGAATTTTCTTGGGTTTTGGGTTCATGATTTTTTTTATTAGCTTATTTTATTGACCTAAAAATTTTTTTTAGCTTTTTATATATAAATATTGAAATTTCATCTGAATCTGATGCGGGAAAATAAGTTCTAATGGCCTAAAATAACTTTTTGAAGAAAATATCTCCTAAAAATGGCAAAAAAAGCCATTTTTGATTACAGGCAGGGTTAGGACCCTTTCCTGAGGGTAATTAGCGATTGGGATCTTGTTTTTTATGACAAATAACTCACCTAAACTTCTGGAGAATGAACTTTTTGAGTTTGGGAAATAAGGGACACCTAATATATATATATATATATATATATATATATATATATATATATATATATATATATATATATATATATATATATATGAAAAAAAATACACAAGCATTAACATTGAAATCGAACAATTAAAAGAAATATCAAATGATTTATTTAGATATATGTACAGGTATAGAAACGCAGTTGTATAACGGACGCCAGTCGCGTATAACGTACGCGACGCCGCTCCGAGAAAACTCTCGCGCACAAAATAAAGCAACCAAAAGGAAACAATAGCATTGATCCAAAAAAAGGAAAGCTGAAAGGGGCACGCTACACGGAGAATTTGATAAACTATTATCACGCACGTGGTCGCACAAAATACACGCCGCACATTTACTATTAGATTGCTTTTCGCTCGCGGTAGCAGAGATATGCTCCTCATCGCTAAAATTAGAAAGATCGTAGGGCTGGTCAGTAGTATTTCTATTACTATTAACGAGGATACAATAACTACTTTCTGACCCGTGAATTGCCACTTCATTAACATTACCAGACATATTGCTGCTTAGCTCTGCTCGGTTGCTTTGTTTATGCTCTGCTCGCTCGCCCTTGTGGTGTTTGGCTTGTTCGCTCTTGTTTGGCTCTATTTCATTGCTCTGCTTTGCTCGCTCGCTCTTCTGATGCTCTGCTCGCTTGCTCTTGTTTGGCTCTGCTCGCTCGCTCTGTGAATGCTCTGCACGTTCGCTCTTGTTTGTCTCTGCTCGCTCGCTCTTGTGGTGCTTGGCTTGCTCGCTCTTGTTTGGCTCTGCTCGCTCGCTCGTTTTATGCTCTGCTCGCTCGCTCTTGTTTGGCACTATTTCATTGCTCTGCTCTGCTCGCTCGCTCTTCTATTGCTCTGCTCGCTTGCTCTTGTTTTGCCCCGCTCGATCACTCTTTTGGCACTGGGTGCAGTCGTTGATGCGGACGTTGATTTGTCCACGGCCATAGCACTTCATAGGCTGAGAACATTCTCGCAGCCTGTGTCCTAAGCTATTACACCTGAAGCACGGCTCTACCTGCTTTTGCCAAAAGTTTTTTTTAATTGGCGGTAGGTTCGTCTTTGGTTCTGCTTGATCGTGGGTTTTGCTCAACATTAAGGGTTCATTGGTAGAGAGACGTGCTTGATCGTTATAATGGCCAGTTTCATCCAAATTATGTGGATCTTGATTCTTAAACGCGGGTGATGGCTGCCTTTTGCTCGATTCCTTCTGTCTTGGTACATCATCTGTTGATATTTTAATTAAAAAGGGGACAGGGTGATTACTGTTTATGGGTGCTAACACTGGGGGGTCAAGATGCTGTAGATCATCTTCAAAATCATAGGGAGAAATAAAAGAAGTCCTATTTAACCTAGAAATCTTCACACCAGTACAAGCTGTAATAGGGAATAGGAATTCATCAGGGGCTGAAGCGGGTCGGTATGCATTATCTTGGGCTCTTCGGATTTTTTCTTGCTTGCCTAGCTGTTGTGGTTCTGTAAAGCTGTATGCCTGGTCTATGTAGATTGTCTGCTGATAGCTAGGATCCAAATCTTGGTAAACTCTTTTCTTTTCTTCGCGGTATGTCGTAATACTATTTGTAGGGACGGTATTATTTAATATTATAAGGTTAGGGGAACTCGACGTACCTATAGAAAGAGGGCAGGTAGTAGTGCTAAGAGTGATGGTCACGATCGCGGAAGTGCAAGGAGTAGTCATTGATAGTAAATTTCTTTGACTGGTGGGGAAAGGTAGGGAATATCTATTGTCGTCATGAACGGCTGCTGCGATCTCAATAGAGTCGTGCTGTGCGTTTTTCCACATAGTCAATTTGTCTGGGGGAGGAGTCTGACATCGTTATTGCGAGTATTCCGTAGCCTCGTCATACTCTGGCATCCATACAGCTGCTCCGGCATCAAGATGTCGCCTAAGCTCATACCTCAAAATCCTGTACTTGAACGCCTCAATACTTCCCGTCATGCTAACTCCTCTACTGTAGTATTCGAAAAACTGTTCAGCGGAAAGTTGGTTAGCTATTTGAATAATCTTGTTAGTTGCTCCAAAAACATGATTTTTGCATATATGCTCAGAAATCCACAGGGGCTCTACGTTCATTTGTCGGCTACACGAAGAATTTGATAAACTATTGTCACGTACGTGGTCGGATAAAATACACGCCGCGCATTTACTATGAGATCTTAAGCTAGATAAAAAAAATACAAACACTCCATGACAGAATCGTCGTTATTAAAAATTTGGCTATGCTTAACGCTGTACGCTGCGCGCGCCGCAAGAGAGAGACAAACGATCCTCAACGGACCAAAGCTCAGCTACTCGAGTCAGGTTGGTACGCTACGTACATTGGCTCTATGCTTTATTTGATATATGCGTGCGTGTATGCTGTGCGAGCTAAGGTTGTGTTTTACTTTACTCGCGTTGTCTCCTTTCCGTTGCTATAGTTTCTTCTTCCTTCTGACGTTATTTTTATATGTAGACACATGCGCCGGTAGCGCGCTTAAATGCGATGCTTAATATAAAATTTGAAAATATAGTAACATGGTTAATTTGCCATGTTACAAATGTTTTAAAGATTTGTTCACATAACTTTTTAAATCCATTTATTTTAAAAATGGACTCACCAGGAGAGCACTACACCTCCGAGAAACGGATTCAGCTGAAACTGCAGAATATGATTTTTTCATGAAAAAAAATGAATCCGCGTTTTTTCTTTTCGTATATCGAATAGGCTCCTTAGACAAGGATAAAGACATTTTTTCAAAAATATGGAGAATAAAAGCCTTTATAAGAACTTAAATAACCGAAGAACTAAGACTCTCGCAAAAAAATGCATAGAAGATGAAATAAAGTACGAATTAAATGCTTTAATTTAAGCTTTGTTGCATTGAAAAAGCTTTTCTTGTTCGGAAGTTATTTTTAATTAAATATTATCACGTATTTACTTAATATTTTTAGCATATAAAATATGATCAATTTTTCACGTTATTTCATTAATATATTTTATTCGCCTGTAACTTTTGAATCATTAAAAATTTTTTAATGCAACAAAGCTTAAATTAAAGCATTCAGTCCGTGTTTCATTTTATCTTTTATGCATTTTTTTGTCAGAGTCTTAGTTCTTTGGTTATTTAAGTTCTTAGAAAGGCCCTTATTCGCCATATTTTTATAAGAATGTCTATATCCTTGTCTAGGGGGCCTATTCGACGAAAAGAAAAAACAAGGGTTCATTTTTATTTATTAAAAAATCATATCCTGCAGTTTCAGCTGAATCCGTTTCCTGGAGGTGGGGTGCTCTCCTTGCTAACCAACTTTACTGTGGTACGTCTCAATTTGAGAAGAAAAATAAAATTTTGTTCTCATGATCGACAGGTCATGTTTCGATTTTCCCTATAATTTATTCCTTGATCTTTTTAAGTGGTGGTCTTTCTTAAGACATATTCGGAGTGGCTGGGACTTGGCTGGGTCCGTCTGTTTCGGATGACGTCATTCAGGCCAAGGGATTTAAAGTGTTCAGACAGGACAGAAACCTTCGTGGTGGAGGTGTTGCCTTTTATATTGAAATCAATTTGAAATGCACTATTTTGGCTATTATCGGATTCTGTTATTTATCTGCCTCCTGCTATTCCGTTTATTAGAAACACAAATTTAGATGTTCTGAGAAATTATGCCTCTGAATACTCTCATAAAATTATAATGGGAGACCTGAATGCCGATCTCCTGCGTGAGAGCAGTGATGCCCTATTTCTTAATAAGTTGTCGGCTGAGCTCCTGCAGAGTGTAATACTCAAAGCTTTACCGTTTATCGGAGAACATCTTGTGACTTTGTTACACGAAGGGTCTTCCCTTGCCTTTGGAAGCGTTCAAGCATTATGTCATTAAAGAAGTGTCCTGCACCTACATTGTCTTAAGATTTCAGGCCCAGAGCAATCTTATATTTTCTCTCAAAGGTCATTAAGAAGATTATCTAAGACCAATTGCAGAAGTACATTACGACACATAGGATACTTGACTCTATGCAAACTGGCTTTAGAAAGCATCACTCAACGCAGACTGCCATACTTAAACTTAGTGACAACATAAGATCAGGTCTAGATAAAAAACTCGTCACGTTACTACTTCTATTTGACTTTAATAAAGCATTCAGCATTATCTCGCACTCCAAACTACTTGTGAGGCTGAGATTGATGGGGTTTTCCAGGGCTGCACTCAAGTGGATTAGCTCCCATTAATCAGGTAGGAAACAAATGGTTTAAAGAGAAATTTAACGCATTTAAAGAGAAATCGAATTGGCTAACAAAGAAATTTAAGAGTTCTGCAGGTTACAGTGTTAGGGCCTCTGTTTTGTTGCCTCTACATTGATGACATACGTGACACTCTCGGCTCCGGTAGCGTCGAGCACCTATTATATGCGGATAACCTGCAAATTTATACGCAGGTCTCTTATAAGGATGTGAATGAAGGTATTCGTATTCTACAGAAGGCGGCCAAGGCGGTGTCAGAGTAAGCTGTCGATGCTTCTCTCACATTGAATCTAAGCAAAACTAAGGCGATCGTTTTTAACAATGGTCGATTTATTGAGCTTGAGGGTGGTGTCGGCACATGTTTCTCTGATGTCGTTACGAGCCTTGGCGTTGTGCTTGGGTCTAAAGTATCATGGGAGCCATACATTAATATGTTGACTCAAAAATTTTATAGGACTATGTACGGCTTACGGTTCTTTCGTCGGTATACCACTGAGGCTCTGCGCAGACAACTTGCAACCGCCCTGCTGTTTGCACATCTTAGCTATTGCTTAGCAGTTCTGCTTGATGCCTTACAGAAGTTGAAAAAACGATTACAAAGACTGCAAAATTCATGTATGAGATTTGTATTAGGCGTGAGAACGGGCGATCATGTCTCTCCTCATAGAGCTATGCTGGGTTGGCTGCGTACTGATACGAGGAGACAGTATTTTATGGCTGTACTTATGCACAAAATCATGCGCATGAATTCTCCCGAGTATCTAGTTGGTCTCTTTACTAGATATGTACCTAGGGTGGCCACTAGGGGAGAGATTAAGGATTTCGCGTTGCCCTTCATGCGTACTGAGACTGGAAAGAATTCCTCTTAAGTTCAAGGTGCACATTTTTGAAACTTCCTGCCTGCAGATATAAAGAATCATCCATCGCTCTGCATGTTCAAGTCAGGCCTGAGGAGGTACTTGCTCGACTTCGAATGAACTTAATTTTATTTCCTATGTTAATTTATTTATTGTAACGACTTATATATGGGCTTAAGGTATAAATGTATCTATTGGCTGAATGGTTAAAAAACATTTTTTTTTCGACTGTGTTTTATGCCATGGCATACGCTTATTATTTTATTGAACTATTTATTGATTTTCATTCTTTCGTTTTTATTATTTTTACTGTGTTTTATGCCATGGCATACGCTTATTATTTTATTAAATTATTTATTGATTTTCATTTTTTGAAATTTTAAATATTATGACTGTTAGATATTATGTGCCTGATATTCAATTTATAGGATTGTTGCGTGTATTTTACCATTTTTGTATTAATCTGTGATATCACTTGTTTTGTGACTTACTTATCCAGTATTATTAGGTTTAGTGATTAACTGTGATATCCTGTGCAATATTTACATTTATACTTATTTATTTTGTAAGACTATAAGTGCAATATTTATTTTTATATTTTTAAATTGTATTACACGCTTTTGTATATTGATATACAAATACAAATAATATCTAATCTCATCTTTATTTATTTATTTTTAAAACTTTACTCAAAATATTCTTTAGCGATTATTATACGTAAGTAAACTCTCATTATACTTATTTAAATATTCAAAGGTAACATTTTATAAAACTAATTTTTTATGACTTTGTTATAAATTGAAAATTATACTAAAAGCGAAAACTAGTATTAATCCTGATAAAAATTACTACTATTATACTAAAGTGAAGAATAAAGACTTTTTTTTTCTTACGTGAATATCTTTTGCATTATTGTCACATACACTGCCGCCGAGCTACTTTTGCCCCCCTTCGTCTAAAATCGACTTATCTAAAAAGTTTTATAACTCTGGAAAAAATGGTCGATTCAAAAGATTATTGAAAATTCTTTCAAAAACCATTGGTTTGATATAAAAAAAACATTTTTTTCGTATCTCTTATTCTTGTTTAAAAATAAATTTTTTTTAACTTTGTTTTGACTTTGTGAAATAGTGTTCAATTTTAGTACAAATCGTTACATTAATACAAAACTAAATAGATTTTAAAGTTTATTTCGGCAATAAAAATGCCATGTCGAACATCTCGATTCGACCTTTTAAACCGGAGTTATAAGATTTTATATTAAAAATAAGGCTTTTTTTTATGTATAAATATCTCTGAATTTAAGAGGAATAGAAAAATTTGTCACAGAGAAAAAATGTTCCTTTTTGGTCAAATAATAATAATATATAATAAAATTTCATTTCGGAAAAAAAATTTTTTTTCGTTGGAATGTAATGAGATTTTGATATCTTTAAAATATCTGGGTAAAAAAGGCAAAAAAAAAATTTTTTTCGAAAATGAATTTTTTTTTATATATTATTATTATTTAACTGAGGAACATTTTTTTCTATTCCTCTTAAATTCAAAGATATTCATACATCGAAAAATAGCTTTATTTTTAATATAAAATCTTGTAACTCCAGTTTACAAGGTCAAATCAAGACGTTCGACATTGCATTTTTATCATCGAAATATAAGCTTTAACATCTATTTAGTTTTCTATTAATGTAAAGATTCGTACTAAAATTGAACACTATTTTACAAAGTCAAAACAAAGCTAAAAAAAATTTCTTTCTAAACAAGAATAAGAGATACGAAAAAAATATTTTTTTTTTCATATAAAACCAATGGTTTTTTAAAGAATTTCCAATTATCTTTCCACCAATTAAAATTTATAAATGGCTATTTAGAAATACAGCATCCTCGAGAGGATTACAAAGAATTATTAGAATTATGTCTACAATTTTTAGGAGTTAAGGATGCATTTATACCTAATAGGCCTGGTGCCTGTCATCATGCACGATGGATGGCTAAAGCAATTTATACTTTGAAAATTTACTTAACGGCAGGCCGGAGTAGAACCTGATACCGACCGAGTAACAATTGAGTTGTTTGTTATTTACTAAAGTATTAATCGGTGTATCTTCAAAATAAAGGTTGATCGCAATAGATATTATTATTATGAATATCTATGCACAAGAAAAAAAAAATCTACCGATTTGTTTTTGAGAAAAGTAAGGAACGCCGAAGTAAAAGATTATGTTTATAATATTTTCGCGCTCCTTACTTTTCTCAAAAACAAAACGATAGATTTTTTTTTCTTGTGCATAAATATTTGTAATAATAATATGTATTGCGCATAGCCTTCAATTTGCAGATACACCGATTAATACTTGAGTAAATAACAAAAATGCCAATTAGACAAGGACAGCGAATCCGGCCTGCTCTTAATGAGGAAACCATTTAAATTGAACCTTCAGCAAATAGATAAATTTTACAGCGTATCTAAATTTATTGTGTTTGTTTACATAGAAGCGTGGTATGAAGCGCCGATACCTATTGCTGCTCCAAAGAATGACTTGAAGCTTGTCAAAGCACTAAAAAATTATTCAAGTATTGATGCTCAAATTTCAAGAACAACGATAAAAAAAATGAAAAATCACTTGTGGTACTTGTCACCAGAGCTATGTGCCTTATCTTTTTTTGACGATAAAGTATCTTGGACAACTAAAAGAAATATGGTTGTAGCACTAACGAAAGAAACTGCGTATGAAGATGACTACATTCCCAAAAAATATGAATTTGACGTCAGTATGGAAGTATTCATGCAACTTGATCTTGATTACTTTATCAATCGACAAACTCATCATTTCTTTGAGAGATTTAAATTAGATACAGAATTTTTAAGACAAGATTGCAGTCAATGGAGTAAAATGAAATCATATATTGAGAGTAGAGAAAAAATAAAAACATTAAGGGTTGTTAATGATTGCTCTGAAAGAGCTGTGCATCTCTGTCAAGAGTACATCAATGTGTTAACGAAAGATGAGGAACAGAAACAATATTTGATTACATGCGTCGATGAATTCAATAAAGAAATGACTACTATGAATAAAAAGACTTTGGTGAAGAAATTAAAAAAATCATGAATTTTAATTATATTTATATCATTTTTCATAAATTATATGTACAAAGAAAACATTAAATAATAAATTTAACTACCACTATATTTTGAATAAAAAAGTTGTGTTTTAATGTATCGAGAGTAAATGTATTTATTTGAAATAATCCTGTTAAGAACAGGCCGGAGCAGATTCGATACCGACCGAGAATCGAAGATCCGTTGTTTAATTTTCTCTCACTATACATAATGGAATGCATTAGAATTTTAAATACATTCATGAAATTTATTTCTCTATTGCGCTTGTCAAGAATAATTAAAGAAAATTGAAATAAATTAAAAATTTTTTACTACAGTTGTTTATTAAACTCTAAATTTGGTTACTTACTTTTTGTTTAAAATATGATGAATTTTATTTAAAAAAACATTTATTATACAATCATGTATGTATAAAAAATTGCGCTAAATGACAATTTCTTTTGAAAACAGTATAATTATTTTATTTATAATAAAATAACATTTTCATTTCTCAGTCGGTAATCAAAACTGCTCCGGCCTACTCTTAAGGTCATTATTGCAGATTTTCAAAGTACAATTAACAATTAAGAAAGTATATTACGATGTAAGCTCGATAAAAACTTGATAAGTCCATAGTACGCGAATATTAACATCCGAATTAAAGATCCTGGTAATGCGTACTTAGGACTAATCGAATTTCTTCTTGAGGTCAGTATACTATTTTTCACAACTTTGATAAAAATACGACATTTTTGAATCAGTGCTAGGCGGTAATGTGACACTTTTAGCCAATAGAATATTTTTCTAAATATAAAGCGTCGCTAGGAAGAAGGGCACATCTTCAAAAAGTGTGTTTTGAGAAAATTGAATTTGAAGTTTTGAATCACTTATAAATTTAAACCTGTCGATAAATAAACATGTCTTTATATCTTTGTCAATTCAACTGATATCTTCATAATATTATATAAGAATATAGTAGCAAATGAGCACATTTCAAAAAGCCATGATATGGAAAAAGGGCTCATCTCGAGAAGTGCCCTTCTTCCTAGCGTCGCTTCATATGTACCTCGAATGATAAAGATGCATATTTTACCATAGGAATAAAATAAAATTAAAATTATGAATCGAATTTCGCATTCAGATTGTTCAATATAAATTAAGTTAATAACATTAAAGTAAATAGTATCCTATGCTATATAATTATGATCATAATATTGGAAATACGTTTTTTAAATTTATGATATGAATAATAAAAAATAATGAAATATTGTGTGCTCATTAATTTTTGCTACTAAATAATCAAGTAAGGGAGATGTAAAAGTTGCTGAATGATTCATAATTGTCTCAAATCTATGGTAAAATATGCGTTGGTGTCATTTAAGGTCCATATTAAAGAGAATGTGCCTTATTTCAGGTGTCACACATGAGTCTACGAAATAGAATTCAAGCATTGTTTGTTCACGATTCATCAAAGCAGTGCTCGATGCCCCACTTGTGTACAAATTATTATAAATCATTATAACTTATATTCTAGAGAAAACCCCTGTGAATGTTACTAATTAAATTCTTAGGGTACTAAAATCGAGATACAGCATTTTCTGTTTAGGTCTTCCAATTAGCATATCTTAATTGTTTTCGGCAAAATTCGATAGCGGCATACATAAGATTCACAGTTTACATAATTCATTGAGTGCATGAATCAAAGTTTTTCATATTAGTAGCTTTAAAATCAAGGCTGTTTTTGAAGTTGGAATTTAGAAGAGTGAAACCATTAAGGAATGACCCCAGTTCACAAATTTGATACCTCATTTTTCACATTAATTAATAACATCTGTATCTCGGATCCAAAAAGGTTTGGGAAGACGTTTGAAAATAGCAAATGAAGGTGTTGATCTCTGCTACTGAATGAATGTTGCAGAGAAGTTAACTGATGCAAGTTTATACCTCAATATCTTAAAATTCGTGAATCCTTGTTGACGGATTTGAAAATTAGCTTTTTTGATCGATTTTAAAAGTGTTATATCTCAGCTCCCGGTGGACGAAAATGGACGTATAAAAAAATAAAATAAAGGTTATGAGGTCAACTTTTAGATAAAATGTTGATAAAAGGTCCGTCGATAGAATTAAATACTGATAAATAAATTTATGTAAAAAAAAAATGTAATTTTTCGGAGAATTTTCTTGGGTTTTGGGTTCATGATATTTTTTATTAGCTTATTTTATTGACCTAGAAATTTTTTTTAGCTTTTTATATATAAATATTGAAATTTCATCTGAATCTGATGCGGGAAAATAAATTCTAATGGCCTAAAATAACTTTTGAAGAAAATATCTCCTAAAAATGGCAAAAAAAGCCATTTTTGATTACAGGCAGGGTTAGGACCCTTTCCTGATGGTAATTAGCGATTGGGATCTTGTTTTTTTATGACAAATAACTCATCTAAACTTCTGGAGAATGAACTTTTTGAGTTTGGGAAATAAGGGACACCCTAATATATATATATATATATATAACCTTATTTTTACCCTGACCCTTCCAGCGATATTACTACTGCTAAGTAGCTCATTAATAATAATGAGACCCCGTGATCCCCAGGGTCGTCACACATTCAATTTTACATATCGCTTTATAAATAATCTTTGAATATTTTCCTAGCGGAAAAAAATAAATGAAGACGATTGAAGTTGTTGAGAATAGAGGTTTTGTGTTCTAGGATCGAAAAGAAAATACTTTTATTTATAATATTAAATTAGTTGATATGTATTTTAAATTATGTTAAGTACAGTAATAAATAATCTAGTTTGATATAAATGGCTCAACTTTCTTTACACATGCGATTGTAAAGAGCTTGTATTTATCGCTACATGGCGCTTGCTAGACTCTGTTCAACAGACTGCTTGAGCTAGACTAGAGCCTCTCTTTCCCAGCTGATTTGCTATATCGTATGTATGGTGGAGTACGCATTTACCGACGGATGGCGATACGCATACAAATGAAAGACGCTACATTTACATATTACAACAGAAGTAATCTAAATATATTCGAATAAAACAGGATGAAACAGATGTATATTAAGCTACGGAATCCACTTTATAGGGCCACATTCGGAATAGTACCATATTTTGACGCTAATTTGTCGCTAATTTGTTGCTCTATCCCGGATTTTGTCGCTCCAGCCGTTTTCGAGAAACAATGGCTACCGTAGCTTAATATTGAGCTACGGCATCCACTACAGTAACTCAGGAACGGCTAGGGTTAGCAACTCCATTCTGGTTGCATAATTTGTCGCTTTTTTGTCGCTCTAAGATAGAATAGTTCGTAAGTCCCAAAACCTGACCCAGACCCGGATATGGCCATTGGGCCCGAGTGAAAATGGAAACTTTTTTTCTTTGTGTATCTAAAAAGTCATGAGATGTTTGATAATTTGTTGCTAATTTGTCGCTGACATTTAATCCAACACTGGATTTTGTCGCTCTAGCCGTTTCTAAGAAACAATGGCTACCGTAGCTTAATATTGAGCTACGGCATCCACTACAGTAACTCAGGAACGGCTAGGGTTAGCAACTCCATTCTGGTTGCATAATTTGTCGCTTTTTTGTCGCTCTAAGAAAGAATAGTTCGTAAGTCCCAAAACCTGACCCAGACCCGGATATGGCCATTGGGCCCGAGTGAAAATGGAAACTTTTTTTCTTTGTGTATCTAAAAAGTCATGAGATGTTTGATAATTTGTTGCTAATTAATCGCTGACATTTAATCCAACACTGGATTTTGTCGCTTCAGCCGTTTCCGAGAAACAATGGCTACCGTAGCTTAATATTAAGCTACGGCATCCACTGCAGTAACTCAGGAACGGCTAAGGCTAGCAACTCCATTCTGGTTGCATAATTTGTCGCTTCTTTATCGCTCTAAGATAGGATAGTCCATGAGTCCCAAAACCTGACCCAGACCCGGATATGGCCATTGGGCCCGAGTGAAAATGGAAACTTTTTTTCTTTGGGTATCTAAAAAGTCATGCGATGTTTGATAATTTGTTGCTAATTTGTCGCTGACATTTAATCCAACACTGGATTTTGTCGCTCTAGCCGTTTCCGAGAAACAATAGCTACCGTAGCTTAATATTAAGCTACGGCATCCACTACAGTAACTCAGAAACGGCTAGGGTTAGCAACTCCATTCTGGTTGCATAATTTGTCGCTTTTTTGTCGCTCTAAGATAGAATAGTTTGTAAGTCCCAGAACCTGACCCAGACCCGGATATGGCCATTGGGCCCGAGTGAAAATGGAAACTTTTTTTCTTTGTGTATCTAAAAAGTCATGCGATGTTTGATAATTTGTTGCTAATTTGTCGCTGACATTTAATCCAACACTGGATTTTGTCGCTCCAGCCGTTTTCGAGAAACAATGGCTACCGTAGCTTAATATTGAGCTACGGCATCCACTACAGTAACTCAGGAACGGCTAGGGATAGCAACTCCATTCTGGTTGCATAATTTGTCGCTTTTTTGTCGCTCTAAGATAAAATAGTTCGTAAGTCCCAAAACCTGACCCAGAACCGGATATGGCCATTGGGCCCGAGTGAAAATGGAAACTTTTTTTCTTTGGGTATCTAAAAAGTCATGCGATGTTTGATAATTTGTTGCTAATTTGTCGCTGACATTTAATCCAACACTGGATTTTGTCGCTCTAGCCGTTTCCGAGAAACAATGGCTACCGTAGCTTAATATTGAGCTACGGCATCCACTACAGTAACTCAGGAACGGCTAGGGTTAGCAACTCCATTCTGGTTGCATAATTTGTCGCTTTTTTGTCGCTCTAAGATAGAATAGTTCGTAAGTCCCAAAACCTGACCCAGACCCGGATATGGCCATTGGGCCCGAGTGAAAATGGAAACTTTTTTTCTTTGTGTATCTAAAAAGTCATGAGTTGTTTGATAATTTGTTGCTAATTTGTCGCTGACATTTAATCCAACACTGGATTTTGTCGCTTCAGCCGTTTCCGAGAAACAATGGCTACCGTAGCTTAATATTAAGCTACGGCATCCACTGCAGTAACTCAGGAACGGCTAAGGCTAGCAACTCCATTCTGGTTGCATAATTTGTCGCTTCTTTATCGCTCTAAGATAGGATAGTCCATGAGTCCCAAAACCTGACCCAGACCCGGATATGGCCATTGGGACCGAGTGAAAATGGAAACTTTTTTTCTTTGGGTATCTAAAAAGTCATGCGATGTTTGATAATTTGTTGCTAATTTGTCGCTGATATTTAATCCAACACTGGATTTTGTCGCTCGAACCATTTCCGAGAAACAATGGCTACCGTAGCTTAATATTAAGCTACGGCATCCACTACAGTAACTCAGGAACGGCTAGGGTTAGCAGCTCCATTCTGGTTGCATAATTTGTCGCTTTTTTGTCGCTCTAAGAAAGAATAGTTCGTAAGTCCCAAAACCTGACCCAGACCCGGATATGGCCATTGGGCCCGAGTGAAAATGGAAACTTTTTTTCTTTGTGTATCTAAAAAGTCATGAGATGTTTGATAATTTGTTGCTAATTTGTCGCTGACATTTAATCCAACACTGGATTTTGTCGCTCTAGCCGTTTCTGAGAAACAATGGCTACCGTAGCTTAATATTGAGCTACGGCATCCACTACAGTAACTCAGGAACGGCTAGGGTTAGCAGCTCCATTCTGGTTGCATAATTTGTCGCTCTAAGAAAGAATAGTTCGTAAGTCCCAAAACCTGACCCAGACCTGGATATGGCCATTGGGACCGAGTGAAAATGGAAACTTTTTTTCTTTGGGTATCTAAAAAGTCATGCGATGTTTGATAATTTGTTGCTAATTTGTCGCTGACATTTAATCCAACACTGGATTTTGTCGCTCTAGCCGTTTCCGAGAAACAATGGCTACCGTAGCTTAATATTAAGCTACGGCATCCACTACAGTAACTCAGGAACGGCTAGGGTTAGCAACTCCATTCTGGTTGCATAATTTGTCGCTTTTTTGTCGCTCTAAGATAGAATAGTTTGTAAGTCCCAGAACCTGACCCAGACCCGGATATGGCCATTGGGCCCGAGTGAAAATGGAAACTTTTTTTCTTTGGGTATCTAAAAAGTCATGCGATGTTTGATAATTTGTTGCTAATTTGTCGCTGACATTTAATCCAACACTGGATTTTGTCGCTTCAGCCGTTTCCGAGAAACAATGGCTACCGTAGCTTAATATTAAGCTACGGCATCCACTGCAGTAACTCAGGAACGGCTAAGGCTAGCAACTCCATTCTGGTTGCATAATTTGTCGCTTCTTTATCGCTCTAAGATAGAATAGTTCGTAAGTCCCAAAACCTGACCCAGACCCGGATATGGCCATTGGGCCCGAGTGAAAATGGAAACTTTTTTTCTTTGGGTATCTAAAAAGTCATGCGATGTTTGATAATTTGTTGCTAATTTGTCGCTGACATTTAATCCAACACTGGATTTTGTCGCTTCAGCCGTTTCCAAGAAACAATGGCTACCGTAGCTAATATTAAGCTACGGCATCCACTGCAGTAACTCAGGAACGGCTAAGGCTAGCAACTCCATTCTGGTTGCATAATTTGTCGCTTCTTTATCGCTCTAAGATAGGATAGTCCATGAGTCCCAAAACCTGACCCAGACCCGGATATGGCCATTGGGACCGAGTGAAAATGGAAACTTTTTTCTTTGGGTATCTAAAAAGTCATGCGATGTTAGATAATTTGTTGCTAATTTGTCGCTGACATTTAATCCAACACTGGATTTTGTCGCTCCAGCCGTATCCAAGAAACAATGGCTACCGTAGCTTAATATTAAGCTACGGCATCCACTACAGTAACTCAGGAACGGCTAAGATTAGCAGCTCCATTCTGGTTGCATAATTTGTCGCTTTTTTGTCGCTCTAAGATAGAATAGTTCGTAAGTCCCAAAACCTGACCCAGACCCGCATATGGCCATTGGGCCCGAGTGAAAATGGAAACTTTTTTTCTTTGTGTATCTAAAAAGTCATGCGATGTTTGATAATTTGTTGCTAATTTGTCGCTGACATTTAATCCAACACTGGATTTTGTCGCTCCAGCCGTTTTCGAGAAACAATGGCTACTGTAGCTTAATATTGAGCTACGGCATCCACTACAGTAACTCAGGAACGGCTAGGGTTAGCAACTCCATTCTGGTTGCATAATTTGTCGCTTTTTTGTCGCTCTAAGATAAAATAGTTCGTAAGTCCCAAAACCTGACCCAGACCCGGATATGGCCATTGGGCCCGAGTGAAAATGGAAACTTTTTTTCTTTGAGTATCTAAAAAGTCATGCGATGTTTGATAATTTGTTGCTAATTTGTCGCTGACATTTAATCCAACACTGGATTTTGTCGCTCCAGCCGTTTCCGAGAAACAATGGCTACCGTAGCTTAATATTAAGCTACGGCATCCACTACAGTAACTCAGGAACGGCTAGGGTTAGCAACTCCATTCTGGTTGCATAATTTGTCGCTTTTTTGTCGCTCTAAGATAGAATAGTTCGTAAGTCCCAAAACCTGACCCAGACCCGGATATGGCCATTGGGCCCGAGTGAAAATGGAAACTTTTTTTCTTTGTGTATCTAAAAAGTCATGAGATGTTTGATAATTTGTTGCTTATTTGTCGCTGCTATTTAATCCAACACTGGATTTTTTCGCTTTAGCCGTTTCCGAGAAACAATGGCTACCGTAGCTTAATATTAAGCTACGGCATCCACTGCAGTAACTCAGGAACGGCTAAGGCTAGCAACTCCATTCTGGTTGCATAATTTGCCGCTTTTCTATCGCTCTAAGATAGGATAGTCCATGAGTCCCAAAACCTGACCCAGACCCGGATATGGCCATTGGGACCGAATGAAAATGGAAACTTTTTTTCTTAGTGTATCTAATAAGTCATGCGATGTTTCTAATACTAAAGTAGCTATAGAAAATTTGTCACCTTCAGTATCTTAACATCAGAGCAGAAAGAAAATTCTTTATGTGAAATGGATTTTAATTGGGATGCATTTGGGAATAAGTCGTTCTTGATAGTTAAAACAATTGAGACTGTGAGCGCAAGTAAAAGATTTTTTTGATCTTACTGAGGCTTGAAGGATTTTGTTGCTCTAGTGATTCTTTTAACTAGACACTCTAAATATATATTTTTTTTTTGTTTTTGGATTCAGATACGTCTGGAAATTTGTCGCTCATGATATTTAAATAAATTTAAACAGTATTTATTAAAGCTACAAGTATTTTGTCGTTCTAAAAATATATGGTTCCTAGTATGCTAAAATGATTTTTATGCAAATTTTTGTGATTGAAATGCATTTAAGAATTTGTCGCTCTTAAAATTTGAAAAAATTAATAGTTGAAACGCAATATAAAGATAATTCTAATACTACAGGAGCTTCAAGGATTTTATCGCTCTAAAAATTTATAGTTCCTAGCACTATAAAATAATTTTCATACAAATTTTGTGATTTTCATTCATCTGGGAATTTGTTGCTCTTAAGATTGTTAACCATCAAAACTTTAAAAACCATAAAAATACATTTCTGATATCACAGAAGCTGCAAAGAATTTGTTGCTTCTTAATTTATAGCATCCAAGCACATAGGAAATACTTTTATGCAAGTTTTTTGAATCGGAATGAATTAGAGAGTTAGTCGCTTGTGACATTTGTAACTATTAAGACTTTGAATGCAATTAAAAGATGTTTGTCACCTTACTGAAGCTTTAAGGATTTTGTCGCTATAGTAATTTTTTAATCAGCTAACTCTATTAATTTTTTATATCAGTTCTTCAATTTACATGCATTTGGGAATTTGTCGCTCATGATATTTAAATAAATTTAAACTATTAATTCAATAAAAATATGATTTTAATTCAACAGAAGCTACAAGGATTTTGTCGCTCTAAAAATCTATGGTTCCTAGCACGCTAAAATAATTTTCATGGAAATTTTTGTGATTGAAATGCATCTAAGAATTTGTCGCTCTTCAAGTTTGAAAAAATTAACACTTTAAACGCAATATAATGTTGATTCTGATACTACAGGAGCTTCAAGGTTTTTGTCGCTCTGAAAATTTATGGTTGCTAGCCCTATAAAATGATTTTTATACAAATTTTGTGATTTTCATGCATCTGGGAATTTGTCGCTCTTGAGATTGTTAACAATCAGAACTTTAAAAACCATAAAAAGATATTTCTAATATCACAGAAGCTGCGAAGAATTCGTTGCTTCTTAATTTATAGCATCCAAGAACATAGGAAATACTTTTATGCAAGTTTTTTGAATTGGAATGAATTAGAGAGTTAGTCGCCTGTAACATTTGTAACTATTAAGACTTTGAATGCAATTAAAGATGTTTGTCACCTGACTGAAGCTTTAAGAATTTTGTCGCTCTAGTAATTCTTTAATCAGCCAACTCTGAATATTTTTTTATATCAGTTCTTCAATTTACATGCGTTTGGGAATTTGTCGCTCATGATATTTAAATAAATTTAAACTTTTAGTTTAATAAAAATATGATTTTAATTCAACAGAAGCTACAAGGATTTTGTCGCTCTAAAAATCTATGGTTCCTAGCACGCTAAAATAATTTTCATGGAAATTTTTGTGATTGAAATGCATCTAAGAATTTGTCGCTCTTCAAGTTTGAAAAAATTAACACTTTAAATGCAATATAAAGATGATTCTGATACTAAAAGGAGCTTCAAAGATTTTGTAGCTCTAAAAATTTATAGTTGCTAGCACTATAAAATGATTTTTATACAAATTTTGTGATTTTCATGCATTTGGGAATTTGTTGCTCTTGAGATTGTTAACCGTCAGACCTTTAAAAACAATAAAAAGATATTTCTAATATTACAGAAGCTGTAAAAGATTTGTTGCTCCTTAATTAATAGCATCCAGGTACATAGGAAATACTTTTATGCAAGTTTTTTGAATCGGAATGAATTAGAGAGTTAGTCGCTTGTAACGTTTGTAACTATTAAAACTTTGAATGCAATTAAAAGATATTTGTCACCTTACTAAAGCTTTAAGAATTTTGTCGCTCTAGTAATTCTTTAATCAGCCGACTCTGAATATTTTTTTATATAAGTTTTTGAACATAAATGCGTCTGGGAATTCGTCGCTCATGATATTCGAACAAATCATAACTCTAAACGCAATAAAAATATGATTCTGATACAACAAAAGCTTCAAGGATTTTGTCGCTCTTCAAATCTACGGTTTCTAGATCTATAAAATGATTTTTATACAAATTTCGTGATTGTTATGCATCTGAAGATTTGTCGTTCTTGAGATTGACTACCATTAATACTTTTAACGCAATAAAAAGATATTTCTGATATCACAGTATCTGGGAAGAATTTGTTGCTCCTTAATTCATTAAATTCAAGCACATACGAAATAATTTTATGCAAGTTTTTTGAATTGGAATGAATTAGATAGTTAGTCGCTTCTGACATTTGTAACTATCAAGACTTTGAATAGAATGAAAAGATGTTTGTGACCTTACTGAAGCTTCAAAAATTTTTCGCTCTAGTAATTCTTTAATCAACTAACTCTAAATATTTTTTTTTATATAAGTCTTTGAACCTAAATACTCTGGGAATTTGTCGCTCATGATATTTGGACAAATCATAACTTGAAACGCAATAAAAATATGATTCTGATACAACAGAAGCTTCAAGGATTTTTTCGCTCCTAAAATCTGCGGTTCCTTGCTCTATAAAATGATTTTTATACAAATTTTGTGATTTTCATGCATCTGGAAATTTGTCGCTCTTGAGATTGTTAACCATCAGACCTTTCAAAACAATAAAAAGATATTTCTAATATCACAAAAGCTGTAAAACATTTGTCGCTCCTTAATTAATAGCATCCAAGTACATAGGAAAAGCTTTTATACAATTTTTTTGAATTGGAATAAATTGGAGAGTTAGTCGCTTGTGACATTTGTGACTATTAAGATTTAGAATGTAATTAAAAGATGTTTGTCACCTGAGGCTTGAAGAATTTGTCGCTCTTGTAATTCTTTAATTAGCCAACTCTAAATATTTTTTTGTATAAGTTTTCGATTATAAATACGTCTGGGAATTTGTCGCTCATGATATTCGAACAAATTAACTTTTTAAACGCAATATAAAGATGATTCTAATACTACAGAAGCTTCAAGGATTTTGTTGCTTTAAAAATTCATGGTTGCTAGCACTATACAATAATTTTAATGCAAATTTTGTGATTTTCATGCATCTGGGAATCTGTCGCTCTTGAAATTGTTAATTGTCAGACCTTTGAAAATAAATAAAAGATATTTCTGATATCTCAGAAGCTGCGAGGATTTTGTTGCTTCTTACTTTATAGCATCAAAGCACATGAGAAATGCTTTTAAGCAAGTTTTTTAAATAGGAATAAATTAGAGAGTTAGTCGCTTTTGACATTTGTAATTATTAAGACTTTGATTTTAATTAAAAGATGTTTGTGACCTTACTGAAGCTTGAAGAATTTTCTGCTCTAGTAATTTTTTAATCAGCTAACTTTAAATATTTTTTTTTATAAGTTTTTGAATCTAAATGCTCTGGGAATTTGTTGCTTATGATATTTAAACAAACCATAACTTCAAAAGCAATAATAAGATGTTTCTGATACTACAGTAGCTACAAATAATTCGTTGCTTCGAAAATCTTTAAATTCAAGCACATTGGAAATATTTTTATGCATGTTTCTTGAATTGAGATGATTTAGAGAGTTGGTCGCTCTTGATATTTGAAGCTATTATAACTTTGAGTGCAATTAAAAGATATTTTTGACACTACTGTGGCTTAAAAGAGTTTGTCGTCCTCGTAATTCTTTAATCGGGTCATTTCAAATAATTTTTTATGCTAGTTTTTTAACTTAGATGCCTCTGGGAATTTGTCGCTCATGATATTTAAAAACAATAAAACTCTCAACGCCATGAAAAGATGATTCCGATACTATATCTTCAATACCTCGGACGCGATATTACCTTCAGCTTAAATCTCAGCTGAAACGACAAACATGGTCCTCGATTCATTGTCCACCTGAATACGGTCAAAGGACATAAATAACTTATATATATATATATATATATATATATATATATACATGTAACTTGGGAGTAAGAAGGATGAATACAGGTGGGACTGAAGCGGTTATCCCTTGAGTGGTAGACGGTCGAGGGCACGCGAAGCGCGCTCAAGACGGACTGCTGCTCAAGCAACAAGCACTGTAGTCAAGCCAGGAATCAGAATACTTCGTACTCCTAAGTCACGTAGATAAATTTATGTCGTTTAAGGCCGTATGAGGAACTATAAAAATGATTTTTTAAAATTAATGATTTATATTTTTTTAAACATAAGTAATTAATTTTTACAATGAATTGCTTAACTTTTAAAATTTTTTCAAACAAAACATTCTCTAAAGTTAAGATTTAATAAGAATTTGTATGAGCATTTACGTATCTGATTACATACTCTTGTTTTCACTAACCTATGTATCGATGTTACTAGCGTAATGTACGACCATGCTGAGCGATATCTTGACGATATTCAACTGTCTAATATTTCCTTAGGGAGTATAGCTCTGTCAATACTTCCTAAGGGAGTATTGACAGAGATAATATCGTCGGAATATTAGCATGAACGTGTGCAATGCATGTACAAATTTAGAATGGGCTATAGGTATTCCACCGAATACGGCCTGCTATGACATAAATATATATATATATATATATATATATTTATTTAATAGTATGTCGTATTCGGTAGAATGCCCATGGAGCTAGCTAAATGGGTATTGGGGTGTTATACTGCCCTATTTATAGCTAAAGTATATTCAGTTAGCAATACACTATACAATGGATTATACAACTTTAAAATATTCTGTATTATGGAATATTATTGCATACGCCACACTGCATTCAAGTGTATTGGCAAATATTCTACAGGGTTGTTGAACAGCGTTCGGAAGAATACACTAAAATATGTTTTTGAAGGGTAGTAGAGTCAGCGCGCTGCTACAAGAAGGCAAACCTTCTCCACCCTGCTATAGTAAGACAAAAACAGATAAAAAAGAGCGCAGTGAAAAGTAAACAAACAAGTTAAACTCTATAAGAGCTATAATTCTTCGTCGGCGTCGCTCGATCGTTTCCGCAATTCCTCGTCGTCTCTCTCTGTCGCATAAGCAGAAGTATAGCGGCACCGCTCAGTTTCTTACTCATGAGAATTCTTTAAATAAATAGTCTGAAATTGGATATTTTATCATGATGTTTTTTATTTGTGTTTAATCTATTTATAGCCCCTCATACGACCTACGATAACATAAAATCATCTACCCAACTTGGGCTAACGAAGAATGCATATGACCTCGAATAATGATTTATAGCTTGAACAGCAGTCAGTCTCTGGCTAAAGCGCTCGACCGACTACTGCTCAAGCCAAAAACATTAGTCTCGCTCATATAAATCCTTCGTACGCCCAAGTTGGGTATATATATATGTATATATATATATATATATATATATATATTTGTATAAAATTTATGTAATGAAATAATTTCTCAATTAAAAGAAAATTATTTTCAATTAAAACAATATAAATATTTCTGAATATCCAAAAACTTGCTTTTTAAGATTGTAAAATTTTTTTTTTATAATAATAGTACATTGTTAACCGAGGTAGTAAAATAGGTGATTCTTGCCCGAGCGAAGTGAGGACGACAATAAAGACAAGGGCAAAAATACCGTTACTTCCGTGGATAACATATTACTTTTTCATACACGAAGGGCGTCCAATTAAACCACATTGCATATAAATTCATTAATAATACATAAAGTAACATCATTAATAGATCATAAAATCAAAATGAAAATGTGAAAGTAAGACTCTGCCCATCAGTCCATCAACAAGTTCATCTATCCGCCCATCAATCCATCAACAAAATCATCTATCCACCCATCAACTCATCGACTAATTCATCTATCCACCCATCAGTCTATCAACCCATCGATTCATCAACCTATCGACATATTTATTTATCGACCCATCTACATAATTATTTATCCGCCCATCGACCCATCGTCATATTTATCGATCCACCCATCGAACCATTGAGTTGTCATTTCATCGCCCCACGAATCCACCCATGAATTCATTGAATCACGTACCCATTACTCAATTTATACATCGACTCATCTACCATTCAGTACAGCTCTAGGACACGAAAAGTAAATTTCTTATTGAAAATAGGGTAAAAATCAATCACGCTTATGAGAAATGTTAGTAATAGGATAATCAATATTCGTATTTAGCGCTTCTGTATTATACTCCTGACGTATTATACTCATGTAAGTTTTGTTAACGCGCTACATTATTGCTCCTGCCTCGTGGCATGTTCGCGCTCACTTCCGTTGCGATACTTGAAGAGTAAAGATCTCTGTAATATTGTAAAAGAGCTTTATTCTGTATTAAGTAAATTAGAATCTCTTTGTATGTTAAATAAAGTGTTTCTGTATAAATCGTATCTGCTCATCGTTTTAACCTAACAAGGGTTATGGGCCCAGGTGCTGTCGTAAAATAAAAAAATAAAATAATTGTCGCACAGACCACGTGCTCAAATTTTTTTGAGGTTAACTTGTGTACAAGTGAAAGAAGAAAAAGTTTTTTTTTGTTTCTTGTATTTAGCTAAGTAAAATGACGAACATTGTAAATTCTACAAGAATAGAACTATTAACTAAAGACAACTACGACACGTGGTGTATTCAAGTGCAGGCTTTGTTAATAAAGCATGATAAATGGGGTTACGTAGCAGGTACGATTGTTAAGCCGAGCGCAAAGTCAGGAGAGACTGAACCGACTGCTGCGCAATTGATTTGGGTACAAAACGACCTAAAGGCCAAGTCAGATTTAATTTTATCGATAAGTCCCTCCGAACTGCAAAATGTGCGAGGCTGTGATACATCGCAGGAAGTCTGGGAAAAGCTGAAAAAAGAGTATGCATCAAAGGGCCCTGCCCGTAAAGCTACGCTTCTTAAGCATTTAATGCTGCATAAGTTAAAAGAAGATGGCGATGTACGACAACACATAATGAAATTTTTTGAAGCTGTTGATAAACTCACGTCGATGAATATAAGTATTAACAAGGACCTATTAGCTATCATGTTGTTATATAGTTTACCGCCGTCATACGAAAATTTTCGCTGTGCTATAGAAACGCGCGACGAGTTGCCAGAACCCGAGACTTTAAAAATTAAAATAATTGAAGAAAGTGAATCACGTCAGCAAAGTCGAGAAAGTGTAAATACGTCTGGCGCATTAGCGGCCAAATACAGAAGCAACATTCAAGGCATGTATAAAGGAGGACCAAGTTTAAGTAATACTGGAAATTGGAATCAACGTTACAACTTAGGTGCTGGAAATTCTCAAAGCAATAACAACAAACCGTTTAAATTTAAGTGTTACCGATGCAAGAAGTCAGGCCACAAAGGAGCTCAATGTCCAACAAAAATAAATGAGCAGAAATATCATGGTTTGATGTCTGAGGATGTATTCTTGGTAATATACGATCAAAATTCATATGCAATGCATACTGAACAGGTAAATACTGATATGTGGTGTCTTGATAGTGGTTGTACCACTCATTTATGTAAAGATAAAAATCAATTTGTTGAGATTTTTGATACTTATAATGATAGAGTAAATTTAGCAAATGATGTATCTACAGAAGTTAATGCTAAAGGTACAGTAAAGTTTGTAAGTTCGAACGGATCTGAAAATAGACAAATTAGTTTGAATAATACGTTATATGTACCTGATTTGCGATATAATTTAATGTCTGTTTCAAAAATCACTGACACCGATCATGATGTTGTTTTTAGTAAGACTAAAGCGTCTGTTATTGACAAAGGTGGTAATGTGAAGTTATTAGCAAAGAGAATGGGTGATTTATATTACATATGCCCAATCACTGAACAATGTAATAACGTATTAACGAATAAGTATTCTGATTTAGTTTTGTGGCATTATAGGTTAGGCCATCTCAACTATAAGGATATGTACACTCTGATTCAACGTGGACTGATACACGTAGATAAGCCTATTCAAACCCCATCTTCAACAAGCTGCTCAACGTGTCTGCAAGGAAAAATTACGGTACAACCCTTTCCTAAGAGAGAACAGCTGTCAAACAACAAGCTTGAAATTGTTCATGCTGACGTATGGGGACCAAGCAGGGCTGCATCTCAAGGAGGAGCTAAATACTTCGTTGTATTTACAGATGACTGTACTCGTTGGGGTGAAATCTATTTTATGTCAAATAAAAATTATGTATTTCAAAATTTCAAAATTTATAAAAGCTATGTTGAAAGGTTAACTGATTCGAAGATTAAATATCTACAGTCTGATAACGGCAGGGAATTTTGCAATAATGAGTTTAATTCAATCTTGCAATTAATGGATCAACTGGTCTCGAGTGGAAGGATGCTATTCTTGTAGAAATATCAGGCTTAATTGAAAATGATGTTTGGGATGTTGTTGAAAGGCCCAAGAGCCACAACGTTATTGGTTGTCGAACAGTATTAACAAATAAATTCGGTCCAAATGGAGAATTGATTAAAAGAAAGGCACGCGTTGTCGCTCAAGGATTCTCTCAGAGACCAAATATAGACTATAAAGAGACTTTTGCACCTGTTGCCCGATTAAGTTCTTTAAGAATGGTTATGGCCATATCTGCAAGGTTTGATTTGCGCATTCATCAAATTGATATAGAAGTTGCCTATCAAATTTGGGATTCATAGTTTTCAAGCAAGGAGAGACATAATTAGTTTAAGTTGTATACATACTCATATTGAGGGGGAGTGTTAGTAATAGGATAATCAATATTCGTATTTAGCGCTTCTGTATTATACTCCTGACGTATTATACTCATGTAAGTTTTGTTAACGCGCTACATTATTGCTCCTGCCTCGTGGCATGTTCGCGCTCACTTCCGTTGCGATACTTGAAGAGTAAAGATCTCTGTAATATTGTAAAAGAGCTTTATTCTGTATTAAGTAAATTAGAATCTCTTTGTATGTTAAATAAAGTGTTTCTGTATAAATCGTATCTGCTCATCGTTTTAACCTAACAAGAAAATTACTTTTTTGCCCTAGGGTAAAAAAGAGCTATTTTAGCCCCTAAGAATAGACATAAGAAATTGAATTTTACGCCCTGAGTATGAAAAAATAAATTTATATACATTATGAAACTTTTAAATTTATAACTTCGCTCTATTCGGCGATATTGTTTCATTTCAACCAATAAATACAGTCTTTCCATGATGACAGAGATTATCCATAATTTTTGTAAAAGAGGAGATTTTTATTACTATGAACTAGTATTATTAGTAATATATCAATCTATTATTATTGTTATTGAAATTTAATAGTAGATCAAGTAAAAAAGAAGTAATTGTAATAACAAAAATTGTCACACCTTCTTTATATATAAATATATATATATATATATATATATATGACGTAAGTAGCGCCAGACGTGCTTTGAGACGCTCTGTACTTTTTTGACTTTTTTCTGCCGCAAGCTGCCTTCGGGCGTTTTTGTTTCAGGGTACTTGCAGGCGCCTTAATGCAAGACAGTGTCTGTTTCAAGTTTGTGAGCAGTGATGCTGTTCTTGCTTTGCTGATGTGAGTTTTTCTGGACCGGTGGGCTTTTTTGAGGTTAGTGACAAATTGAATGTTTTTGGAGGGAAGGCAGTATTTTGGTGGTTTTCAGAACACGCCAAGCGACGAAATTTTTCAAATTTGCCGCAAGAGGTCGCTATCATGGATCAATGTGCCATATGTAAGCAGCCGTCATATGACATATGTGGAACAAAGAGATTGTATAATTGCTCGACTTGTCGTCAGCGCTGTCATGCTAAATGTATGACACGCATACAATTAGTAGGCACAGGTTACCACTATACCTGCAACAAATGTGTGAAGACAAAGACAAAGAATGAGAGAGGCACCCCCTCCAGTTCACATGCTCGTGATGCTAGCATTATTAATAGCCAACTACTTGATGTCGGTAAGGCAGAGAAGAAGTCGCCCCTCAGCACATCGACTCCATCGAGAACTGACACGCAAGTACCACCGGTTATCGTCATACAGGGGCAATCAACAACCAAGGAACATCAGAAGGCTAGTGGTGCGGCGAAAAATAAGAAGATTAGCTTAAGTAACACTTTAAATAATAACAATTTAATTCAACCGGCGCATAATAAAGGTGGCGCTGCGCATGTTGCCCCCGCTGCCAATATTAAAAATGATAAAACAATGAATTTAACGAATAACAATGTGAAATTGAATAGTAATGCTGACATCTCCATTTCTCAAGCTGCTTTGTCTGAAATTGAAGGAAATTTGTCTCGTAAGCTTGACTCAGTCTTAGGCGCTTTCGATCGGATCCAGAGTGTTGAGAGCAGCATAATGGGTATTGATGATGGCTTGCGAGGCATCTTAGATAAACTTAAAAATTAGGACAAAGTAATAAAGAATTTTGAAGTAATGCAGGCAAGGCTGCTTGATGAAAATATTAAATTAAGGGAGATAGTCAGTAGTTTGGAAAATAAATTGTCCACTCTAATTGAGAAGTATGATAAGACTGATTTTAATTTAAATTCTAAAATTAATAGCCTTCAATCTGCTATACAAGCTGAATTTAATGGAGTGGACAAGAATTTTTCAGAACTTGGGGTGGGGTTGGCATGCGTGGTGCAGACCGTCTCTGATCTCAGTGTGCAGGAGCGTGTAGAAGAGCGTGAAAATGTCTCACACACTGACACGAATTCAAAGGAAACAGCAGACGTCAACACACAAATTATCAACACAGAAATAGCAAAGGATAATCCTCACAATACACAAAATTGTGGTATCGAGGGTGGCTCATTGGTGGTCTCCAGTGAACTGGACTGCTTAGCGGCTAATGTTCGACAGGAGGATTATGTTTGTGCTGTCCTCGATACCATATTTCCGGATTTGATGCAGTCACACATTTTGTCGGTTGTATGTTTAACATCGTCTGAATCTAGAAGCGGCGTGATCAGGGACGGTCCGGGGGGTGCTCACTCGCTGCTGGTCAGACTCTCCGAGGCCAGTCTGGTTCAAAAAATATTAAATGAAAAAAGAAAAATCACTAGTTTCTCAACGGCAGACATGATCTTTCTCGTTTTGCCAGTCTGTCTGTCATAAAAAACCATTATAAGGTTTTTATTAATGAATACCTTCAAAAAGATACATATAAAAATTTCAAAGATCTCAAGAATTATGCTAAGGTTAAAGGTATTAAATTTATCTGGCATAGAAGTGGCAGATTTCTGGCAAGACGGGCGAGAGGGGAGGGAGCATACACATTTGCTACTAAAGATGATATAGATCAAATTTTAAGTAATTCAAATAATGTTATTGTAGACAAAAATTTTTTTGCTGACAAATCGTGTGTGATTAATGGATGTCTAAATAAGGTTGACAATGTTGTTAAGATAGCTCCCAATGATGAATGTTCTGTTATTAAAAGTAAGCTAAATAATAATGAACTCTCTCCCCAATGACTAAGCCAGATCTCCTGGGTGAGTCGAAAAGGGAGAAGGGGTGCACTGCGAGCAGGCTTTTTGAATGTGACTTCTATGAGGGCTCACATTAGACAGGTGCGTGAGCTCCTATGTGACGACCATTCTTATGATCTGTTTGGAGTGGCTGAGACCTGGCTGGGTCCGACTGTCTCGGATGACGTCATTCAGGTTAAAGGGTATAAAATTTTTAGACAGGATAGAAACCTTCATGGAGGTGGGGTTGCTCTTTACGTCAAAGATAGTTTGAAATGTGAGATATTAGCTTTTTCGAATACCACAACTATAACTGCCAGTGGCAAGCCTGAAGTGCCTGAATACATTTTTTGTTCTGTCAAAGCAGGCAACTCTGAATCTGTGTTGGTTTCCGTCATTTACCGTCCTCCTGTCATTTCCTTTACAAAAGATTCGGATCTAATTGATAAATTAGTAAGTTTGACTCCCGATTTTTCTTTTAAGATTATAATGGGAGATCTGAATGCCAATCTCCTGCGAAAAAGCAGTGATGCGAAGTCTCTTAGTTAACTGTCCGCTGAGCTTTCGCTTCAGTTGGTCCAGCACGGTGCCACGCATATAACTCCATCGTCGCGCACATGGATTGACCTGATTTTTGTAGATGACAATGACACCATACTGGACGCACGTAACGTACCTGCGAACTTTCATAGTCGGCACAATTTAATTGAAGTTTCTAGAGCCTACAATGCTAGCAGTTTAGTGCAAGATCCAATTAAGTATCGAAATTATGAAAATATTAGTGGAAAATTGTTATTGGTGAAATTGGCCGGCTATGATTGGTCCAAATTGACAACTGATATAGTGGATCCTGAGTCTGCACTTGACTGCATTTGTGATAATCTTACTGCTGCTATTGAAGACTTAGCACCAGTGAAAATATTTAAATGTACGAAAAAAGCCACCATGGATGGATGGAGAGTTGTCACAGATGCAGCGCAGGAAGGATGCCACATATAGGCGATACAAACGGACAAACAACAATAAATATTTTTCAGAATTTTTAATTTTACGTTAGTCGTTGGACGAGCAGATTGAGCGTGCAAGAAGTGAATATTATCATAACAGAGTGTTCGAGGCTCTTGCAGGTGGTAATGTCTGGAAGGAGTTGAGAGAGCTGGGACTCTTATCCGGACCTCAAGGGGATCTGAATAAATTTGCTCCAGATAAGCTTAATGCGCACTTTGCTGGGGTGTCGGTTTCGCCACATGATGATGGTGAGGAACGTAAGAAGTTTCTTTCTGAATGCAGCGAAAATGGTTTCGCTTTTAAATCAATTAATATTAACGATGTTATTCTTGCAGTTTCTCACTTCTCATCGCAGGCTCGTGGGGAGAACGGCATTCCGCAAAGTGTGATACTTAAAGCATTACCATTGGTGAACATCTTGTGACTCTGTTCAATTCTTCTTTTGCGCAGGGGGTTTTCCCTGGCCTTTGGAAACAGGCACGTATTGTGCCATTAAAGAAGTGCTCTACACCCAAATCGCCTAAAGACTTCAGGCCTATTGCTATTTTATGTTTTCTTTCAAAGGTACTTGAGAAGATCGCCCATGACCAGTTGCAAGAGTACATTACTGCTAATAAAATACTTGACCCAATGCAGACTGCCTTCAAAAAGCACAACTTGACACAAAAAGCTATTCTTAAATTAACTGATGACATAAGATCGGGTCTAGACAAAAGACTCGTCACGTTACTTTTACTTTTTGACTTCAGTAAGGCATTCGACACGATCTCTCCCTTCAAGTTACTTACTAGGCTTAGATCGATGGGGTTTTCCAGAGCTGCTCTCTTGTGGATTAACTCCTATATCTCAGAAAGGAAACAAATGGTTTCCACGCATTTAAACGAGGAATCGAGTTGGCTGACAACCAACCTTGGAGTTCCGCAGGGTTCAGTACTGAGGCCTCTGTTGTTTTGTCTTTACATTAATGACGTACGTGACGCTCTTGACTCTAGTTACGTCGAGCACCTACTCTATGCAGATGATCTGCAAATTTACACGCAGGTGCCTCGCGAGAATGTGGAAGAGGGTATTCTCACTCTACAGAGGGCGGCCAAAGCAGTGTTGGAGTGGGCTGCTGGTGACTCTCTCACTTTGAATTCTAATAAAACCAAGGCAATCGTCTTTGGCAATAGTCGTTTTGTAAATTCTTTTTATGCTGATAGGTCACGTACGATTGATCTTGAGGGAGGCATTACTATACCTTTCTCTGACTCCGTGACGAGTCTTGGTGTTGTGCTTGACCCTAAACTTTCATGGTTACCACACGTTGATATGATTACAAAAAAGTTTAATAGAGTTTTGTATGCCCTGCGGTTTTTCCGTCGGTACACCACGGAGACTTTGCGTAAACAGCTAGCAACCGCCCTGCGGTTTCCACATCTTACTTATTACATTAATGAATACAGAGATTACAAAATTCATGTGTGAGATATGTAATGGGTTTGAGAATAGGTGATCATGTCTCTCCTTATAGAACCGTGTTGGGTTGGCTGCGCACTGATTCGAGGAAACAGTATTTTTTGGCTGTGCTTATGTACAAAATCGTGCGCATGAATACTCCGGAGCATCTAGTGAGTCTCTTCACTAGACGTGTACCTAGGGCGGCTACTAGGGGAGAGACTAAGGATCTTGCGGTGCCCTTTATGCGCACTGAGACTGGAAGGAATTCCTTCCAAGTTCAAGGTGCGCATTTTTGGAACTCCGTGCCTGATGAGATTAAACATCTTCCATTTCTCAGCAGGTTCAAAGCAGCGGTGATAGGGTACTTGCTCGACCTAGATTAATATTTTTTTACTATATATTTATGTTAATTTATTTAATTTATTTTTGTAACGTCCTGTATATAGGTTTAAGGTGTAAGTGTATTTATTGTATGAGTGTTGGCTGAATGGTTGGTGAGTGAAAATTTTTATTCGATTTTATTTTTGACTGCGTTTCATGCTATTGCGTACGCTTGTTATTTTATTTTATTATGTATTGAATTTAATTTTTAAAAAAATTTTAATACTGTGACTGATAGATATTGTAAGACTGATTTTTATTTATATGATTATTTTTATCTATATTGCGTGTATTTTATGATTACTTTGTGATATCACTTTTATTTATTTTTGTTTGTGACTTACTTATTCAGTATTATTAGGTTTAGTGACTGACTGTGATATTAATTGTGCAATATTTACATTTATAATTTTTTATAGCATTTTGTGCAATATTTATTGTTTTTGTATTTACAAATTGTATTACACGTTTTTGTACTCTTATACAAAATAAAATAATATCTATCTATCTATCTATCTATCTATCTATCTATCTATCTATCTATCTATCTATATATATATATATATATATATATATATATATATATATATATATATATATAAAAAAGCGGGTCCAATAAAAAAGAGCCACCCTTGAAAAAAAAAGTACTAATTAAAAAATTTTGTATCTCAACAAATAAGGGTCTTACAGAACTCTACTACCACTCATTTTAAACGTATTTATAAGGACTTTTCAATGGCGTATTGGCAATTTAATTTCAAGTACTAGTGGGAAATATTACGACTTAAAAATAGAAAGAAAAAAAAATTTTTTTATTCGCCTGTGTTTAAATTTGAATTATTTTTCGGAAAATGATGGTAGAAAAATTTTACACAGCTAGTTTTAGAGGTATTTTGCTTAACTTAAAATTTATATTTTATTTTTTTCTTCTAGGTTCAAAGTTGACCGAGATTTAGCGATTTTTGTTGAAAAAAGGAAGTGTATTTTTGTATGTAAAATAACCTTAAATTTTATCAAAATTTTTTGTGCATTTTAATTTTTTTTTTATATTGTTGCAGTACTCTTATACATATATATAAGAGTATGGTATACATGTATATGAGAATACGGCAACAATATCAAAGAAATTAAAATGCACAAAAATTTTTTTAGAAAATTTAAAGTTATTCTACATACAAAAATACACTTTTTTTCATTTGGCATTTTTCTATATCTCCTCTCATTAAGCAGATATCGGAAAAATAAAAAAGACCCTTTTTTTTAACCAAAAATGGTCAATTTTGAACCTAGAAAAAAAATAAAATATAAAGTTCAAGTTAAGCAAAATACCTTTAAAAGTAGCCGTGTAAAATTTTTCTACCACCATTTTCCGAAAAATGATTCAAATTTAAACACAGGCGAATAAAAATTTTTTTTTTTCTATTTTTAAATCGCAATATTTCCCAGACAAGTACTCAAAATTAAATTACCAATACACCATTAAAAAGTCCTTACAAATACATTTAAAATGAGTGGTCATAGAGTTCTGTACGACCCTTATTTGTTGAGATACAAAATTTTATAATTAGTACTTTTTTTCTCAAGGGTGGCTCTTTTTTATTGAACGCCGCTGTATCTAGATGTGAAAATAATTTTTCTTCTCTTTCCTTGTGTAACGCCATCAATCAACATTGACGATCTTTATGAAATAGCAAATTTATTCCCGTCTCCAAATTTTTATTTTATTTTAACGACAGTTAATGACCAATTTTGCATTCAAAGTCTTAATAGTTACAAATGTCACAAGCGACTTACTCTCTAATTCATTCTAATTCAATAAACTTGTATAAAAACTTTTCCTATGTACTTGGATGCCATTAATTAAGAAGCAACAAATTCTTTGCAGCTTCTATGATATTAGAAATATCTTTTTATGGTTTTTAAAGTTCTGATTGTAAACAATCTCAAGAGCAACAAATTCCCAGATGCATAAAAATCACAAAATTTGTATAAAAATCATTTTATAGTGCTAACAACCATAAATTGTCAGAGCGACAAAATCCTTGAAGCTCCTGTAGTATCAGAATCATCTTTATATTGCGTTTAAAATGTTAATTCTTTCAAATTTCAACAGCGACAAATTCCTAGATGCATTTCAATCACAAAAATTTCCATAAAAATTATTTTAGGGTGCTAGGAACCATAGATTTTTAGAGCGACAAAATCCTTGTAGCTTTTGTTGAATTAAAATCATATTTTTATTGAATTAAAAGTTTAAATTTATTTAAATATCATGAGCGACAAATTCCCAAACGCATGTAAATTTAATTAAAATCCATTTCACATAAAGAATTTTCTTTCTGCTCTGATGTTAAGATATTGAAGGTGACAACTTTTCTATAGCTACTTTAGTATTAGAAACATCGCATGACTTATAAGTTACATTAAGAAAAAAAGTTTCCATTTTCACTCGGGCCCAATGGCCATATCCGGGTCTGGGTCAGGTTTTGGGACTTACGAACTATTCTATCTTAGAGCGACAAAAAAGCGACAAATTATGCAACCAGAATAAAGTTGCTAACCCTAGCCGTTCCTGAGTTACTGTAGTGGATGCCGTAGCTTAATATTAAGCTACGGTAGCCATTGTTTCTCGGAAACGGCTGGAGCGACAAAATCCAGTGTTGGATTAAATGTCAGCGACAAATTAGCAACAAATTATCAAACATCGCATGACTTTTTAGATACACAAAGAAAAAAAGTTTCCATTTTTACTCGGGCCCAATGGCCATATCCGGGTCTGGGTCAGGTTTTGGGACTTACGAACTATTCCATCTTAGAGCGACAAAAAAGCGACAAATTATGCAACCAGAATGGAGTTGCTAACCCTAGCCGTTCCTGAGTTACTGTAGTGGATGCCGTAGCTTAATATTGAGCTACGGTAGCCATTGTTTCTCGGAAATGGCTGGAGTGACAAAATCCGGGATAGAGCAACAAATTAGCGACAAATTAGCGACAAAATATGGTACTATTCCGAATGTGGCCCTATGAAGTGGATTCCGTAGCTTAATATACATATGAAACAGAAAGAAATAAAAAAAAATGTAGAAAAGTAGCCGGATCGAGACTTAAGATAACAGTTATCTATAGTTTTCTTATGTTATTAACAATTTCCTTCAGCTATCAGCAGTTATGTTTATCAAATATATTTTAAAAGGATAAAATAGGGTAGATGTGGGTATTACAGCGGAATCGACGTATGATGAATTTTAAACTCATAAATTAAAGCTTATAGTGGAAGAAAACTTATCACTTTTATTTTTAATAAAATATTTAAACATTGATTAACTAGAAAAAAATTAATTTAGCATTTAATTATAGAGTTAAAATTAAGAAAAAACGAATTTAAAATAAAATGTATTTGTGGCTATTGCTTCGGCCGTGTTTCTAATGCTGTGTGCCAGTTACTATTGACACTTTTATATATTCCGTTCGAAAAGTTGAGGTTAGGTTTACCACGTGTTATAGTAATAAAAGGATGCCACAGTAATTCATATTTGGTGATTTTAATGACGCATAATACTAAGGTGTAAAATTAAAATATTAAATATGTGCTAGGTGAAATTTCCAAAAAATATATAACAAGCAAAGATATATTTTATTTAATAATGATCTTATTTTACATAAAAAAGAATAAAAACAGAAAATATTGTCAAATTTAGGATGCATACGTGATCGCGATTTTACGAAATTTATCAAGATTTTAGAACAGTTCAATTTCAAATAACCAATATTTAATATTTTTAGACTTTTTTTGTGAGATATATTTTTTAAAATATTAAATAATACTTATAATATTTGATTATGCATTCAAATATTATTTATGGACTTGAAAAAAATTATTTTTACGAATTTTATATGAAAAAACAGTAATTAGCACCTCCGCAGCAATACCCACATCTACCCTAATTATTTTTCTTAAAAAGGAAAAATTTTGTTCTTAAGAAGACAAAAATCATTTACAGTTTTATTTCATTATAAACAATTTTCTTCAATTATAAACAGTTGAATTCATCAAGTATACTTTTTTTATTAAAAATCATAATTCATTAAGAAGAAAACAGTTATTTGCAGTTTTCTCCTGTATTAAACTATTATAAACGGTTTTCTAGAGATATCAATAAATATTCTTTAGTTATCAATACATGTGACTTTACTGTGAATAGAAAACTGTAAATCATAACTGTCTTAGTCTCAATCTGGTCACTTTTATACAGTTAATAACTATATAAACCATGACAAATGTATTCTTCAGTTTCATTCAAATATCTACTTTTTCTTCACTAGGGTTACTATTTTAGGGTATTTTAATGTACACAATTCATTTTGGCTAAAAATTATCAATTTTCAAACTAAAAAAAAATAAATTTTTTGTAAAGCTATATATGGAAGAGCACTTTCAAAATCTTCTTGAGATTATAAAATTTTGATAAAAATATCACGATTGTTGCATCATGCTTCTTAAATAATTTTTAATATATTTATAGAACTATTTTCTTATTTTGAAAATATAAAATTAAAACATTAGTAGAGTCATGTATAACTTCATATAGTCTAAATAAAAGTAACTTTTTATAAAGTTCATTTACTAACTTGGAATCGTTATAACTTAATTTTTTCAACATTGATTTTACTGTGGTTAAATTTTTTTTTATTTTAATTGAATGTAAAATACCGACATTACAATTTTCCAAATTTTTCATTCTTAATACAAATTTTTCAAAAATATCTCTGCATTACAGTCTTCTCTTTTACTAAATAAGAAGTAGAATATAAAGATATTTCGAATAATTTTTGAAAAAAGATTAAAAATTCGAGAAGTTGCAATTTCGGTAACTATGTATTAAACATATACCCTATTAAACCACCAAAACAGTCCAATATTTCGCTTAAAGATTATTTGAGTGTGGATTAATTTATACACTTTAAGAATTTCGAAAGATTTGCTCTTTTCCATACTATTTATGCAAAAACCATTTATGCCATTTTTCGTAAATATTTGATACTATCGAGTGAAGTTTAAAACAGAAAAAGAATTGAACACTTTAATCAAATTTAACTTTTTTTCCGTTTCAGACTAGTAGGTAACCCATGAGGATTCTAACCCATGGGGGTTCTAAACCAGGGGGATTCAAGCACAGTGATATTCTAAACCAGTTTTTCGATGTTATTTCGAGCGCATTCCGAGCACAAAATTTTTAACTTTTTAATTTATACTATATAATGATATACTTTTATATATAACGATATACTCTTATGTATAACGATATACTTTCATATATAACGATATTGAAATTTCATTTAATAAATGTTTGACAGTATAACATAAAAGTTATACTACGCTCGGTATATTTATATCTCGCGCGCTTAACCTGTGCTCCGACCACTACATCTATGCGCGCACGCCACCGCCGCTCTCTCGCCGCCGTTGGGTATATACCTCGGGAGAGACGCACGCTTCGTCAGTCAGCTCGCGCTCGCTGGGCAGACCGGCCCTCTCAGGGTCCGGAGCCCTTTAGCCGTACTGACTATTTTTTGGTACCAATGAGGTTGGCCAGGTCTCATCGAGATCTGGAAAAACTCGTGGCAGTCGGCTGTTGAGTCGTCGCGCTGAACGGACCCTCTGAATGAGTCGGAAAGTCTCATCAAGTAGGCGGCTTGCCTTCGTCCCGATTGCGGTGCTTAAGCACACGAGTTGTCAACCTCGTGCTACCGTACCCAGGTCTTTCGAGATCTGGATGCCCGGATCTTTCGAGATCTGGATGAAACGTTAGGTCATCGTTCTAAACTCTTTGAGTTTATTTTAGAACTTTGGCTCAACTTTAAACGCCATTAGCTTTTTAATAGCTGATAGTTAGGTCATTGGAAGGACCCTCTGAATGAGTCGGAGAGTTTGGAAAATGACTTAACATTTTTGACCGCAGTCAAGTTGCGTGAACCCTCTGAGCGAGTCGGAGAGTTAACATGTGACTTGTAGTTGGTTTCAGAGTGGGGGTGAGCACAATGAAAGGAGGCTCACCCGCATTCTGAAATCATTCTCTTCAACTATGGAAGAGTTAAAAGAGCTCTCCAGTTCTACCTCGAAGAATCCATGCATTCGGCGAAATGCGAGACGTTGTCGCCCACGATCAGGCAAAGAATCTCAGGATCCCAACCCTAACTCGTTGGTTTCAACAGCTCACTCTTCACCGATGCAAGATGCTCCCGCGAGACCTCTTGAATATTCGGAGGTTAAAGCGAGGAAAGCGATTACAGTACCATCACGAACTCGCAGGCTTGTCGTACTATCAAACAATCATCCAATTTTGAGGGTTAATTAATGCGGACAGGTCGTAAAAGATGGTGAGAACAATGTTCTTCCATCTCTTACAGTTCCAAATAAGGCAGCGGTAGTAAGGAAACCAACACTTCCTTAACCTCTCCGTCCTATTCCTCGACCAATTTTGGCAAAATTGTCGGGGAATCGAACGCAGATGGACGTACTTCCAATGCCGAATTTAGAACGACTCAAACGCCTTAAGCGACGGATTGTACCACCACCTTCTAGTAGAGTGGATCACTTCATTGCTCCTTTTTCACAACGGAATCGGTCTGAAAGCCGACGCCGTTCGTTGTAAGAGTTAACAAAGCGACCTCGGCTCAAGTCTCCTAAAGAAAGAGGTTAAAAGAACCTAAATTGTTTGTCCAATCGGCCCTTTTCAGGGCCAAAAAAAAATTAAAACATAACACTCTATTCTCTTTCCTCTTTTTTCCTTTTGATATTTTCAATAAATTTTATATACATATATATGAATATAAAATATGAACAAATTTTATATATATACATATATATTTTTTTTTCAGATGCAAGTTTAGGTATTTTTTAAGGGGACAGTATGATGTCAACCATTTAAAAAAATTAATTTTTTTTTATTGCATAAATTGATAGTATATCATTTTTATGATATAAATATGCATATTTTTTAAAAAAAGTGTACCGCATGTTAGCTAAAAAAAAATTTTTTATTTTTTATTGCATAAATTAATAGTATATTATCTCTAGAATATACGTATGTATATTTTTAAGAAGAGAGTATAGTGCTCTTTATTGAACTGTTAGAAAAATGAATTATTTTTTTTAAATTGATAGTACTTTTTATTGAGCTATAAAATCATACTAATATATTAATAGTTCTTGTTTTCTCCACTTTTTTTTATTTTCCACTGAAGTAGTTTAATTTTTTTTTCTTCATTAATATATCTTATAAGTATATTCAGAATGAATTTACAGTTTTAAAATCGTTTATAAAATACATCTTTTATTATTTCATTTATATATACAAATATATTTATTTAAAATTACTTAACTGTACGAAATTTTTTTATTAAGTAAGGTAAGAGCCCTATCCTTCGCCCTTAACCTGTGAGATTCTTCCCATCAATAGTAAGTTAACTTACGTTGATTTTAAATCTCTCCATTTTTACTTAATTTACGTATACATTAAGTATAATATTTCTTTATTTATTTTACGAAAATTTTTATCACAAGGACATTCATCATCGTCGTCATCTGATACAATCATAGTATTTATGCTGCAATCACCATCAACTTCATCCGACCCTGCATCGTTTGGTTTTTGGATTTCCAAAAGCCATTCTTTTAACATCTGCGCATTTTTGAATGCGCAAACGGGATCGCTACACTTATAGAGAGAACAGGTTAGAGTCTCGTCTTCCTTGGCCAGCATTGAAAGTGATGGACATCCATTATGCTCGATGTTGCAAATCATTCTGAAATAAAAATAAATTATTAGGTATAGATAATTAATAAATAATAATAATATATTTACTTATTCCGTAAGATTTCCGATATCCATTCTTTTTTCCTCTCCTTTAATCCAAATTTTAGTAGCACCCTTACTTCCTTACGACATCTTGTAAAGTATCCTCTAGCTTCTCGTACGGAACATCTCCTGACCTCCAGGGTATACCATGCCAATATGGTTCCAACCATCAATTAACAACCTTATACTGGCTCAAAAGGTATTTCCAATGATATAGTGTTTCGAAGTTGAATACCATCGGGACTACATCATCTTCAAAAGCTACTATGGCAATTTTCTTGAATATGAATTTATTCAAAGAGCTCTTGAAACCCCGAACGTCCACGATGTACTCCATCTCGATTTGAACTGATGCTTTATATAACTGGACTTAGTTGAAAAAGTAATAAAAAATTTACAACTGAGATTGAATACAGCAGTAATATCAAGATCAGAGAAACAGAAGAGTAAGTCCTCACATCTGTTAACGATTCAAGAGAAACTACTAGAGTTTGCAAAAATAGGTGGTGAAATTCAGACTCACAGTGAGAGTTCCAGCGTAGAATGGAACGAATTTCAATCTGCCTTTGCTAAACGGATGTTATCAGGTGTAATTACCAACCTAGGTCACCTTGATATATAATAATTTTATGACAGATGTTTTTCCTGTCTTCGATGAATAAGTTAAGATTGCTCTTAGTGAACATAGGAGTATATCAGTCAACTCTGAACCTGCTGCTGAGTACGATATTCGTAAGAATAATGAAGAGATAGTTGAAGTTAAATACTTCAATACGAAGAACGTCGCCATCTTTTAAACCATTGATCTCAAAGAGTGGTTTGAATTGTATATTCTGTAACCTATCCAGCTTGCCATGAGTGAATTTCAAGAGAGAGACTCTGGTTGGAGCCTTCGTCAAATTTTGAGCTTGAGTATAAATATTAACAAACTCAATGCAGTAAGAGGAAGCTCTTTTATCGAACTACCAGAGGAAATAAAAATGATAAAGGCTTGTGTTAATGTTTAAAATAATGACAATGAATGTTTTAAATGGGCAGTTCTTTCGGCTCTTCACCCTGCTGGACATAATCCACAGCGTGTATCTAAATACAAAAAGTACGAGAAAGAACTTGATTTTACCGGAATAGAATTCCCAGTATCTCCGAAGCAGATTGCGAAGTTTGAAAAGCTGAACAACAACATATTGAAATTATTATTAATAAAATTCAAAATATAACTTTTTTTATAGGTAACAAATTTGATGTCTTGCCATGCCATGTTACCGCTGAGAAAAAAGAGAGGCATATTAATTTATTACTGATTCAAGATCAGTACGATGATGAATATGAAGAAAAGAATAACGATGATGATGATGACTTTGACTTTGTACCAAGGAGATTTCATTATGTTTGGGTGAAATCATCATCACGTTTGATTCGATCTCAAGTAACGAGTCACAAAGCGAAGACATTTATTTGTGATCGTTGTCTCCATTATTTTACAGCAGAGGATAAGTTAAAGGAACATAAAGTCGATTGTGCTTCAATAAATAAAAATAAAATCAAGCTTCCTTCAACAAAAGATAATATTCTGAAGTTCGAGAACGACGAGCGTAATGAAAGAGTGCCTTTCGTCATATACGCGAATTCGGAAAGTCTATTGAAACCAGTGCGACATGTTCAAGCTTTTCAAGAGCATCAGGCTTATAGTATTGGCTACTACATCGAATGTAGTTTCAATGATGCTAATTCCGAGTATAAGTGCTACAGACAAGCTAGAAACAAAGTTCAAACTCCAGCAGAATGGTTTGTAGCAGAACTGGAGTCATTGCGGAATAAGTTGAAAGAAACCTATGCCAATCCTAAGCCCTTAGATCTTTCAAGGCAACAACAATTTTCTTTTAAAAGAGCGACAGTTTGCAATATTTGTCGAAAGATTTTCAAACCTCAGGATGTCAAAGTTCGTGATCATTTTTATCTGACTGGAAGGTAAGTTTTTATATATTAAAAAAAATTATTATAACAAATAACTCGTCATTAATCAATATTTTTATTTTTCAGATATCGAGAAGCAGCTCACCAGTCATGTAATATCAATTATAAGAACTCGAGATCCATAGCAGTGATTTTCCACAATTTCACTGGTTATGATTCTCATTTCATAATCGAGGAAATCGCCACCGCTGCAAATTTAAGGGGTCGAGTAAGCCTGATTCCTGAAAATAAGGAACAATATATTTCATTCGTCAAGTATATCGAGAGAGGCGAGATAAACTTTAGGTTTATCGATTCTTTCCACTTCATGCCATCTTCTCTCGAGAAGTTAGCATCATACTTGAGCGAATTGAATATCGTTGAGAAAGAATTTTAGACTGATGGATAAAGCGCCGAGCAAATGGAATTATTGAAGCGAAAAGAAGTCTTTCCCTACGACTATCTGAATTGCTCTGAGAAGCTTGATGATGTTTTTCTCTCCTGCAAAGAAGCCTTCTACAGTGAGCTAACGGATGGTGATATCTTTGATAGTGAGTTCGAGCATGCCGAGAATGTGTGGAAAACATTCAACATCGAGACATTAAGAAATCACTCGGATCTTTATCTAAAAACCAATGTACTTCTTCTTGCAGCTATATTCGAGAACTTCAGCTCGACATGTATCAAAGCATATGGTCTGGATCCTGCTCACTACTACACGACTCCTAGTCTTACTTAGGATGCTATGCTTAAGTATACAGGAGTAGGGCTGGAACTTCTCACAGACATAGAACTGTTTATGTTTGTAGAGAGAGGAATCAGGGGTGGTGTGAGTCAGTGTTGTAATTGCTATGCTAAAGCGAACAACGAATACATGGGTGATGATTAGATTCTCGATGAAAAGTCAAAATACTTGATGTACTAAGACGTTAATAACCTCTATGGTTGGGCAATAACTCAATCATTATCATACGAGGTTTTGAATAGGTACGAAAACCCGAGAATCTCGATGTCATCGTTGTTGACGAGAATTCCAAAATATTGGAAGTTGATCTCGAATATCCTGAATCTCTTCACGATGCTCACAAGGATTTACCTCTTTGTCCAGAACATGCGGCTGCTCCAGGTTCGAAATAAGTCAAACTGATGACCACACTTTCCAAAAAAGAGCGCTACGTCGTTCATTACCGTGCTCTAAAACAGACTCTCAATAATGGTTTAGTTCTCATCAAGATCCAAAGAGCTCTACGTTTCGAACGAAAACCCTGGCTCAAGTCGTATGTAGACCTCAACACGGAGAAGCGCAAACAATCTAATAACGAGTTTGAAGAACTCTTCTTCAAGCTTCTCATTAACGCAGTCTATGTAAAAACAATAGAGAATTAGCGGAAGCGCGTTGATGTAAAACTCGTCAACAAATGGGAGGGGCGCTACGGAGCTGAAGCATTAATCGATAAGCCCAATTTCCATAGCAGCTCTATCTTTGACGAGAAACTTGTTGCTATACAGCTTTCTCGCTCTGAGATCATCATTAAAAAGCTATTGTACGTCGGTCTAAATGTTCTCGACCTCTCCAAGACTTGCGCGTATGACTTTCATTATTCATGCATGTTGATCGACTAGGTGATAAGTGTAAGCTTCTCTACACTGACACCGGTAGTCTAATATACGAAGTCAGAGGTAAGAATATGTATGAGATGATAAAGAGAGACATAGATAAGTTCGACACTTCTGATTATCCCAAGGGTAACCAATTTGGTATGCCTCGTGTTCATAAGAAGGTTATCAGCTTAATGAGAGACGAATGCAATGGCAACATGACTGAATTCATTGGCTTACGGAGTAAAATGTATAGTGTCAAGGTTCAAGGTCAAGAGCCCATCAAGAAGGCCAAAAGAGTGAAATCCTTCGTCGTAAAAAATGTCATCCAGTTTGACGACTACCAACGCTGTCTGTTTGAGGAAGAAAATCTTGTCTGTCAGCAGTGCAACATCAGATCCAGACAGCACAATGTTAGGACTGAGAGACAGCGGAAGATCGCTCTCAGCTCAAATGATGACAAACGTTATCTGTTGGCCGAAAGCACAGATACGTTACCATGGGGACGTCACTCCATACTTCCTTCCAAGGAATCAGTACGCAGTAGCGGCGACGGCGACTAGAGCTGTACTTAAGAGAGCTCCTAAGTCAGCTCAAGTCATTCCTTCGTCAGACGGACCACCTGCTAAGACGCAAAGAATTCAATAAAGTAATACGACTTTGATTAGTCTTTTGAATTGATTTAAGGTAAGTCAAAGTATTTTCTTTACTTCATACACTATTCTTTAACGATTTTATTTATTTCTTTACTCTTCTTCAGATGGATCTTTCGAAACTCAACCAGATCGCACATGGCGGCCTCTTACTGACCAAGAGAGTCGAGAAAATGGATAAGAACCATACGTTTCTGGTGAGTGCTTTAAAATCTGTCAAGACTAGATACGGTGATAGATTTGTTGCAGATCTGGAAGATGAGTTTTGCATCTTTCTGACATCACGCGTTTCTACTGCTTTAGAGAAGAATGATGAACTTTTCTCCAAGTTGAGCGATGCCATTCAACATCACAAGTTGTATATAACATACTTAGACGAGAATAGAAGTGACATTGAGTTCTCATTCGAGTAGGCGCGAGGAAGTTAACGAAGAGGTATACGAGTCACGGGTGCACTTCCTATTTCGAGTTTACTCGGCGTAAAGAGTTTACAAGTGGCGATTCTTGATTGTACCTCACAGATGAAAGCGAAGGTTGGGGCTTCCATCACTTCCTAGAACAAAAGTTTTTTTTTTTTAAGCAACGTATTTATTGGACAGCAATTTTATCGATCCAACTATTATGAGTACTATCAAAGCCGAGCCACTTTACGTAAACTTCATTCCCACGTCTCTTTAAAACTTTTTCTACGAGATAGATGTCTGGATACTTGACTTTCTGAAGTTCTTCTTCGTAAAAGCCACCAGCGATTGGCTGATCTTGATAGTCTTTAAGACGGTACGTTGTCGGCTGCGTTACTTTAACTTGTTCAATCGTGAATATTTCAGCAGACCAATTAGGTGTGTATCCTTTTTCGACTTGCTTACTCGTACTTTGTCACCAACCATGAATTTTGCTTTTTTTCTCACAACTTCGCAAGCAAATTGTGCGCGAAACTAAGATTCATTTGGAACTATAACATTTTCTGGTTTAGCACCAATTGTTCGATGTTTTGTACTGTTGTAAGATTTTATCAGATCAGGTAAGATATTGATCAATTCATAGCTACCATGTAAGCTAAACTTTATCCACATTTTGTGTTTTAGAGTGCGATTGAAGCGTTCGCAAATGGAGGCTTTGAGATTACTATATGTTGAATATGAGTTAATTTTGTATTGTTGCATAAGATTTTTAAAATTAGTATTATAAAACATTTTGCCTTTATCTGTCGCAATATAGATTTCATTGCAGCAGACTTCTGCTCCAATTTTTTGTTTCACAGAAACGGCCCATGCGTATTTGGAAAAAACATCTATTACTGTAAGCATATATTTGTAGCCTTTATTCTCTCAAGAATAAGGTAGCATCTCCACTAAATCAGCTTGCCACATCTCATCTAAACCTCACACATTAAACTGTCGAGGTGGATAGTGACGTCTGGCTGGTTTATGAAGTTCTTCTACAACTCTTTCGTGTTCCATGATCACAGAGTTAATGATTGCTTAATTATAGCGATTCGGCTTTTATACTCTGAATATTAGTTATAATTTTAGAATCTTGCATTGATTTGACCCAAAATTTAATTAACTCGTGTAAATCTTCAATGTCTGCATTAATTTTTTTTTATTTTCTCATCATGCTCACCTTTTAAATTTTGCACTTTTAGTTCTGATGCATCAAGACTATCTTTTAATCTAGCAGTGAGTGCGTAAATACCTTGGACTTCGGATTCAAGCATACTTTGTAGAGTATCAAAATTAAGTGCGTCATTTGACTGCTGAGGTGTGGCATCATTACATAACCTTCTATTTTCTACATCATATTGTGCATCTTTTGTGAGTTTATAGCCAATACCTTGAGATCCTCAACTACCCTCGCTTCGTTTCAGATTACATCCGAACACATCGACGCTCATTTTGATAATGCATGATACGTGACTGCACCTTAATATATACAGCCAGCTTCTTGTAACTCTTCGATGATGGAATGAATCTCATTTATATGGCTTGGATTTCCAGCTTCTCGTTCGGCTACGTGTAAACGAGCCGAATGAATTACCGAGTGAATTACCGAGAAAAAATTGATCACCCTTTCTACGAACTCCATAAATTTTATCCATTTCTCTAAATTGTAAATCCTTGGAGAAATCTTCACTAGCTGATTCAAACCAAAATTGAGAAGAATCATTTTGCAAAGTGTCCTCCAATTCAGTATCATCATTATCTTCATCGTACTTATTTATTTCTGGTAAGCATTCTGGCTTGAAAGTTTTAAGCCTTTTTATACCTTCAGTGACGATTTTCATAAGTGGGTCGATGATTGGCTTAAAAGTTTCTTCAACAATCCTTTTGGTATTTTCTTTTTCAAATTTCAACAAGGCATACTTGCATTTAACTGCTTTACACGCTTAAATGAGTTACTGAAGTGAAACTTTGTTTTGCTCAACCCTTTCAGTCACGAATCATTTTCGCAAAAACACGTGTTTTCTATCATACATTAATTTTTTAGATTTATTTACAATCATATATTCAAAATATATCATATGATACTTATAAAATGAACACTCATTTATATGAAAATGCAAAAAGAATAAAGATTAAACTTAAAGTGCGAATTAAACAATAAAAAAAAGGAAATGAGAAAGGGTGCCACTATAGTGTCTTCCTGTGACTGAAAGGGTTAAGGACTCCCATGTTTTCGCTTTGACAATCAAGCACAGATTGATGAATTAATACTGAGTGTGTGTTGTATTTATAGCAAAACAGTCAAAAACTTTTCGATATCTACCAGAGTTCGGTGGACTATCTATAGCAATCATTAGAAACCCATGCTTGTCAGCTCTTCAATATTTAAAGCATAATTCTTTAAAAAGTGGAAAAGTCATATCTGAGTTAACATGATCATCGTATAGATGTCGCAGATTAACATCATCTTGACGAAAAACCATCAACAGATTGACATTACCACTCACGAGATGTTTTTGGATGCGAGCATAAGACTGACAAAGATAGAAACAATCAACATCTTTGTGTCTTCCCATACAGAAGTAGGCTCTAATGTTATCTTGCTTTTCACAAGCTACATCATCGAAAATCATTATGGAATTCGAAAGGGCCTCGTCACATGGTATTACTGACTTGTGTTCGCTAAATGGAAAGTATTGCGTACCTTCTATCAATATCCTTCCAATAGAACTTTATTTACCGGGATATCAGTACTGCCAACGAAGATAGACGCTTATAGAAGCATACTCTTAAATGGGAAATTTCTGCCAAAAATGAGTTACCCAGCTACTGAGGGCGCCACTAGATCCCATGTATTTTTATATCTATATATATCAAATTTTTTATATGTATAGATATACAAACAATGTTAAAGTGTTACCCAGCGTATCGGACGAAAAATTTAACCCAGAAGTACGCTTCTATAAGCGTCTATCTTCGTTGGTACTGCAGACCTGGTACAAAATTAGCTAAACGTTTAGCTAGAGGTGATCAAGCAATTAATCTTCTCGACAAAGCCTGTAAGGAGCACGATATCTCTTATTCACAAAATCGTGAAAATATAGAGGCTAGAAATATCGCTGATAAAGTTCTAGGAGAAAAAGCCTATCAAAAACTATCATCAAAAAACGCTGGTATTGGTGAAAAAGCAGCTGTAGGCTGTAGTGAATATAATTATACCAGCTCAATTTTATTGAGTTTGAACATTTTTTCAGGCGTTTTTTATGAAATTTAAAAAAAGTATGTAAGTAATCAAAAAAAATTTAACAAGTTATTTATATAATTTTGTGATTCTTGAAAAGGAATGAACCGATAAAGTAGAAATATGTTTTCTATTTTTGTCTTGCTATTGTTAATATTAACAGCAATAATAATATTTGTAAATTTTTTTTGTTTCTAAGATAAATTTTTCACATGTATAAGATAAATGTCAAAAATTAAAGTTGAGAACAACAAAGTATAAGTAGATCAGCAACTCTTATAATTAAGAATCTTGAATTTTCAAATTCATTTAATCTATTACTATTTTATTTTTTCTATTACTTATGTAATTTTTTTAACATATAAGACAAGCATCAAAAAAGTTTCAAACTTAATACAATTAACTTCTGTGGTAAAAAATATTTTTTGCCATACCCTGCCCAAAAGTACCACTTCTACTCCCAGCTCAAAATCGCAGAAGTGGTACTTTTGGCCCAGGTATGGCAAAAAATCGTATATGCACCACGGAAGGTAAAATGGACAACCCATAGCACGAATTTGCCACCCTCGGCTTCGCCTCGGGTGTCAATTTACTCGTGCTATGGCCTGTCCTTCATTTTACCTCCCTAGGTGCATAATATACTATTTTGTATAGAATAATTATGTAGAATCTTTAACATAGAATAGCTAATTAGAAGAAAGATTTTTTGTAAAGTAAAGATAGAAATTACTTTCATTTTATAATAAATGTAAATTATCAAATCTAAATTTATAATCTTAATATTTGTCAAATTCTTTTGTTTCAACAATAAATTTATCAAATGTAAAATAAAAGACAATAGTTAATATTAATGTTCATATTAATAATAACAAACAAATATACAGAATAGGTTTATATTTTATTGACTCGTTCTTTTTAAAAAATAAAATTTTATAATCATATTTTATAATTAAGAAACTTAAATCATAATATTTATTTAAACTTTTTTCAATGACTTACGTAATTTTTTTAGATTTCATAAGGCATGCAAGAAAGCACATAATAGTTACTTAGAAAAAAGATTTTGTAGAATAAAGATAAAAATTACTTTATTTCATATTTAATTAAAATCGTACTATTTTTTATTGTATATATTTATATTTTGAAAAAATGAATTAATTAATGTATACATTTAAATTTATTAATTTACATTTAATATTAAGTAATTCTCATATTTACTTTACAAAAAAAACTTTTTTCTTAGTAATTATTCTGCGCTTAAGATTCCATACGAATTTTTCATAATTCTAATAATATAGATTAGATTGCCGCGTTTTAATGTTGCTGAGTCAGCGTAATAGACGTAAATTAAAAAGTAAAATTAAAATAAGTAAAGGATATTTTGTTGCTAATTTTTTGCTGACGTTTCCGTCCTAAAACGAATTTGTTGCTCCAACCGTTTCCGATAAACCATGGCTGTGCTAGCGTAAGTCTTACGCTAGTACGACCACTGCTATACCTTTTTTTCTAATTAAGAGGCGGTCGGAACCATTCGCCGCTTGGTGGCGCTGCGGTCAAGTGAGAGAAAAATATAAAATATTTTTCATACAGCAATTTAAAATTTACTGAATAATATACTTTTAATCTTGTCATTTCCTCTAGCCATATATATGTAGAATAATTATTAATATTAATCTTGTTTGAAAAGTCTAAAATACTGTTATAAAGCGAAAAATACGGCACGAGGTGGAGCCGACGTAAACATTAGCATACATCATTCTTTAGTATTGCTCTCTCTGTCGCACTAAGAGAAGGTGCACGCATGTTTACATCGGTTCTACGTTGCATCGCATTTTTCGCTTTATAACAATATTTTAGACTTTTCAAACAAGATAAGTATTAATAATTATTCTACATATAGATGGCTAGAGGAAATGACAACATTAAAAGTATATTGTCGTCTCAGAAAATTGTAAATAGCTGTATAAAAAATATCTAATAGATTTCTCTCACCTGACCGCAGCGCAACCCTATATGTAGCGGCGAATAGACCCGACCGCCTCTTAAGATATGTTAACGATTTAAACTGGATATTTTTTTGCTAATTTGTTGCTGAAAGATGATATATCGCTGAATTCTAAAATATTATTATTTGACTGTATAGCTAACAACATACATTTAAAAAATTTGATAAATTTAGTAAATTAATGGGTGGAATGAAAAATAGTAAAGGATATTTTGTTACTAATTTGTTGCTACCATTTCCGTCTAAAATCGATTTTGTTGCCACAGCCGTTTCCAAGAAACCATGGCTGTGCTAGCGTAAGTCTTACGCTGGAACGACCACTGCTGAAACTTTTTTTCTAATTAATATTCTAATTTGTTGATAAACGATAATATATTGCTAGATTTGATAATATTAACGTTTGAATAAATTACCGATGCCAAGACTAGAGAAAATTTTGAATGGTAAGTAAACTATAAAGTAAAAAGAAAATTAGTGATCGATATTTTTTTGCTTATTTTTTGCTGATATTTTTATCAATATTTTCGTTGCTCAGGCTATTCTCGAGTAAACATGATATAACCTCTAATGCAACTTTTTATCCAATTGAGATATTTCATTAATTAAAACAGTATATTTCATTTGATATGTTTCTCTTATAATTTTTCTTTTAAATCACGAAGAATTGGTATCTGATCCAACAAGTAAAATGAAGCTCGGAAATATTTTTGGATTTTTTTGACTATTTTCTCTGGGACTTTAGACGCGTACGCCAAAGTAAGTGTAAGATAGAATTATTACTACGGTTTTTAATTTCAATTATGGTATTCTACTAATAAAAAAGCCACATAATTGCTATTTTTTCCATTTAAGTGGATTTAAAATGGACACGGCACCTGTACTTTTAGATATTGCCTATCTCTCTTTTTTTTGCAAAAGTTGAGGAAAGTAATTGCAGCTTGTGTTATATACCATGAAGATTATGCAAGAGGAGGGTCCATAAATTTCCTAGCCACTTGTGGAAAACGTATACACCTTTTTTTTATCATTTTTATAAACCCATAAACTTATAAACCATAAATCCATAAACCATAAACCCATAAACCATGAACCCATAAACCATAAACCTATAAACCATGAACATATCAAAGATAAACCCGTAAACGATAAAATCATCAACCATAAACCCATAAACCATGAACCTTCAAATCATGAAACCATAAACCCATAAACCATGAACCCATAAACCCATAACTCTATAAATTCATAAACCAATAAACTATAAACCCATCAACCATAGACCTATAAACCGTAAACTGGTAAAACATAAACCCATAAACCGTAAACTAGTAAAACATAAACCCATAAACCCATAAACCACGAAATCATAGACTATAAACCCTACACTTATAAGTCCATAAACCTATGAACCCATAAACTATAAACCCTACACATATAAGTCCATAAAACCATAAACCCATAATTATATTTTATCAGCCAATGATTGAAATTCAAGATTCTTCAAGAATGAATTTCATTCAAAAAATATTTAAATTTAAAAAAAACTTTTTAATATACCACGTTTTTAAAACGAACTAAAAGGTATAAAATAATGTCGACCAACGCTATACACATTTATCATCTCTGTCGATTACTACACTCTATATATATTGTCCAAGAATTTTTTCATTATAATTTTTTAATAGCCACGAAAATATTCGTAAGATCTGAAATAAAAAACGCAGGGCGCATGTAGCAGATAATTGATGCATGAATAGTTCATCTATTGTATGCGTCCCACGTTTTTTATTTTGAATCTTACGAATATTTTCGTGATTATTAAAAATTCACAATGAAAAAATGCTTGGACAATATATATAGAGTGTAGTAATCGACAAAGATGATAAATGTATGTAGCGTTGGTAGACATTATTTTATACTTTTTAGTTCGTTTTAAAAACGTGGTATAGCAAAAAGTTTTTTTTTATTTAAATATCATTATATACTTTATAGTACGATTTGAAAACGTGGTATATCAAAAAGTTTTTTTTTACTTAAGGGGAATCCTCATACCGACATAGAGTTCTACCTTATCTATATTTAAATTATGAATATTAATAAAAATTTAACTATTCATGATTGAAATTCGTAAGAGAGGCACATTCTTAACATGCCAAAGAATTTATTGCAACGTTAAAAGACAATATAAGGGTAAAAATAAAGGCGAAAACTGCTTAATTCGATTAACTTTTCAATGTAGTTATGAATAATCGTATAATGCAGTTTTTGTCTTCATTTTCTTATGTCTTTTAACGTTGCAATGAATTCTTTAGAATGTTAAGAATGTGCCTTTTCTATGAATTTTAGTCAAAAATAGTATAATTTTTATTAAAATGCATAATTCAAATGTAGATAAGGTAAATCTCTGTGCCGGTATGAGGACACCCCTTAAATATTATTTTATACTTTTTAGTTCGATTTAAAAATTCAGAAAACAACTGGTCGCATGCTGAGTTTCCCGCCATTTCGACGATAATGACGCCACTGGAAATTCAACCAAGATTTATTGTTTTATACATTGTTGGACTATAAAATCAATAAAATACGGTCTTAAGGTTGTATGGGCTATACAGTCTGTATCAAAAGTTAGTTTTTTAGAAAATCGTTTATATCCTTCGGTAGAAAGTAATTATCCAATTTTTAGCTTGGCAACTTATTAGATAATATTAAAGCAATCATTTTAAACTTTGTTTCATTTGAATATAATGAATTATTAAAGAGTTGTAGCATTTTAAAGTTTATAACTCTTAAACAAATCTAATGCATCATAAAAAATAATGCCAAAGTTTTAAAAATGATTTTATTTGACTGCAACAAAGTTTATTTTGTTCAGTTTAAAATTTATAATCTATTGACGAGGATGGAATTTCGATTTTTATTTTTTATTAAAATTTATAGCTAATTTTCTGCGAAAAAATGCATATGTCTCGGACGGTAGTCACTGTTTTATCATAGAAAATTGACAATGAATTTTAATAAAAAATAAAAATAGAAATTTCATCCTCGTCAATAGATTTGAAATTTTAAACTGAACAAAATAAACTTTGTTGTAATCAAATAAAATCATTTTTGAAACTTTGGCATTATTTTTATGATTGCATTAAATTTGTGTAAAAGTTATAAGCTTGAAAATTCTACAACCCTTTAATGATTCATAATATTTAAATGAAACAAAGTTTAAAATGATTGTTTTAATATTATCTAATAAGTTAAACTAAAAATTGGATAATTACCTTTTATCAAAAAATATAAACGATTTTCTAAAAAATTAACTTTTGATACAGACTGTATAGCCCATACAACCTTAAATTTAGTATGTACAATGCAAAATGCTGTAATTAAAGTCTAATTACGATATATGACAAGTTAAAGATTTTTAAACATCAATGTTAAAAGTATATCCACTCTATAAATATAATCCAGTGAAAATTTCACTATTTGATTCAGCGGAAATTATTTCACTGAAAAATCAGTAAAAAATTAACAGAACTTACAGTGCCCCTTTTATTGCACTGAAATATCATTAAAAATTCAATTGAAATTCCAGTGACTCGTTTATTCCACTGATAATTCAGTGAAAATTTGACTGATTAAAAAGGTGAGGGTTAAAATGGCGGGACGAACTTGAGAGTGACGCTCTCAAGTTCATTCCCGCCACAATCTTAATGCTAAGAGTATCTAGCTCTGATTTTGAGTAGAATCTTTTAAAGATTTTAAGTAAAAAAGGTAAGTGTAATATAATAGAATTAATTTTAATTTATGAATTATTATTATTAAGAAAAATCATTCAATCCTTTTAAGTAAAAAGGTAAGTTCAATATAATATAATAAATTATAATATATGCATAGAGAGAGAGAGAAAGAGAGGGAGCCAGTGAAAATATATAGTGGCGTGTGGAGAGAGAATAATTTGAAAACAATCATTTGAACTTTTTAACTGAAAAGGTAAGTGTAATACAATAAAATTTATTCTAATTTATTAATTATTATTAAGAAAAATCATTTTAATTTTTCAAGTAGAAAGGTAAGTTCAATATAATATAATAATATATAAATAATATATATAAGAGAGAGAGAGAGAGAGAGAGAGAGAGAGAGAGAGAGAGAGAGAGAGAGAGAGAGAGAGAGAGGGGGAGAGATAGATAAAGATAGATAATTCGATTTATTACTGTACATTATGTTGTACAAAAATTAATACAGTATAATAAGTAACAAAATAACAAATAGTAAAAATAAAATAAAATAATAGAATAAAATAATAGAAGCACACAACTGCAATTAAAATAAAGGTAAAAATAGAAAAACAAAATATAACAATAAAAAAAAAAATACAATAATAACCAAGGGTGCAAACTTGGTTAAAACTTGGCAAGCCCATCCCAGCTACACCAACGGTAGAGGTCCATTCTCAAGGGAAAGGAAATATGAAAATGAGGATGATTTAAAGTGTAATAATGAGGATGAGGCTGTCAGTGTTGCAGGAAGATCATTCCAGAGACGCGAGGATGCTACCAGGAATGACCTTTGAAAGTATTCAGTGACAGCAACAGGTATGGTCAAAGGCCTCACATCACCCCTTAACGCCCTCACCGGCTGATTCCACAGGTACCTGGAATACAAGTAAGATGGTGTATGTGACGAAAACAACTTATATAGAAATGTAGTAGTAAAATAACTTCTTCGCCCCGCTGTAGATAACCAGCCCAGAGAGGATCTATAAGCAGAGATGTGCTCACGCCTACCTACACCATAGATATAACGAACACCAGAGTTGATGACTCTTTGCAGCCTAAGGTCAAGCTCAGCAAAAATATCAGAATAGACAAGACAGCAGTAATCCAGAAGCGGGAATAGCAGTGATTGTATGAGATGCTTACGTAAAGACAAAGTAGTGCTCTTCCTAAAGAAATTAAGCCTGTAAAGTAAGGAATAGGACCTGTTACATACATTTGTGACGTGTTCCTTCCAGTTTAACTTGCTGTCCAACCAAACACCTAAACTACGGACAGAAGACTCGAACTTAGCAATATTCCCATTAATAGGTATGCCAGTTATTGCCAGTGAGGGCAACATATTGATGTAGTAGTAAGAGCCAATGATAATGGCTTTGGTTTTGACCACGTTCAGAGTCAAGTGATTACATGAGGCCCAATTACTAATCAGAGAAGCATGATCAGACATGAGTGTTGTATAGTAATCAAGTTGAGCAATTGGGAAGTGCACGTATACTTGTAGATCATCAGCGTAGATCAAATATTGTACATTAGAATGAAAATTGGAGGCAACGTCATTAATGTAAATTGAGAACAGAAGAGGCCCAAGGACGGAACCCTGAGGAACACCAGTGTTAAGAGTAACAAAGTCCGACTGATTACTGACATTATCAACAACAGCCTGACGACGATCAGTCAGATAGGAAGCAACCCATCTAACCACAGAATGCGACACATCAAGAGACGACAATTTACGAAGTAAGGTGGTATGGCACACTGTGTCAAATGCCTTGCTGAAGTCAAACAACAAGAGCATAGTCACGTAGCGTCAATCCATGTTCAGTCTAATGTCGTCAGTCAGTTTAAGTAAAGCAGTCTGTGTACTGTGTCCAGTCCTAAAACCAGTCTGATGAGCATCAAGTAATTGTCTTGTTGATAAATAGTAATAGAGCTGATCATAAACAAGGCGCTCAAGAACCTTAGACAAAAAACAAAGTAAAGAAATTGGCCTAACATCTCCCATAGTACGTGGAGAAGAAACTTTGTTGATGGTCATAATCAACGAAGCCTTCCAAAAAGTTGGAAAAGTACACTCACGTAGAGAGTCATTATAAATGCGGCATAATAAGGGCCCAATGACAGGAAAAGCTGTGGAGATGATTGATTGCGGAATCGCATCGCATCCTCTAGCTTGTGATTTAGAATGGCAGATAGCCATTTTGACATCCTCTAAGGTGACCTCTTTGAAGCTGAACAACGGTTTGAATGAGCTGTCATCAGATAGTGAACTCAGATATTCAGAGACAGGAGGTATCAGAGGGTCAAATGCAACTCCACCAAAATGCCGATTTAATTCATTGATTGAAAAAGGATGAGAAGAGTTAGCACCAGTGGAACAGAGACCGAGGTTCCTGAGCTCCTTCCAGATCTGTCGAGAGTCAGTGATCACAGATAGTCTGTCGTAGAAGTAGAGTAGTTTTGCCGATTCAATGCATTCATGAGCCTGATCACGAGCGGCTCTATAACACAGTAAATCGGCACGCAGTCGTGAGCGTTTGTAGCGTCTGTAAAGCCGATCTCTCTCACGAATCAAATGGTGATGCTCAGAAGTAAACCAAGGACGGCGGCTCCTATCCTGCCGAACCCTCCTGACAGGCACATAACGTGCTATTGCCTCATTAAGATGACCATAGAGACAGTCAAGGCGAGCCGATAAAGAGGAGTCACCGTCACAGGTGGCACAGTTAAGTAAGCGAAGATAATTAAGAAGAGCATCACCATCAACCGAACCGTAGTCACGAAAAGTGAAATCATTAAGCGAGGGCTTAGAGAGAGACGACTTAACTGTAGCAGAAATGAAGTCATGTCCGTCGATGAAAGGAACGTCAGTCTTCCAATAGTCGAGTACAGTATCGTTGGCATCAACAAGGCATAAGTCGAGCCAAGTGTCAGATGAAGAGGTATGATGGGTTGGTCCAAATGGGATAGAAAAAAGTGAATTTTCCTTAATCAGGCTCTTGAGAAACACGGAATCATCAGAGTCATTGCACAGATTAGTGTTAAAATCACCTAAGATGACTTTGGTGCTATAATTATGAATGTGAGCAGTTAAATCCGGAATAAAATCAGTATTTGCCAGAAACGGTGCATGTGGTGGCCTATAAACTACGCCAACAAAGATAGGGGAGGCCAAATCAGAAGAATTGACCTCACAAAAGAGATACTCCGGTAAGCCAGGTTTGCCATTCCAGTTACCAGTAGAAGTGCAAAGACAAGTAGAAGAAAGTGAACTGTGTATGAACAATGCAACACCACCACCTCTGGTATTACGGTCACGTCTGTAAAGTGAGAAAGAGAGAGAGAGAGAGAGAGAGAGAGAGAGACGCCATGGCGTCCAAAAAGAGGAAAATTAAGGGAAAATTATTTAAACTTTGAGTGAAGAGATGAGTGTAATATATCAATAATAATATGTATCTATATTAGAAAAATTAGTTTTTTTTTTAAGTATAATACAATATTTAAATAATATTCATTCAAAGTATTAATTATTATAATAATTTGAGATCCATACATATGTTTTAAAAAAAATCGTCTGAAATTTTTTTGTTAGTATTGAATTAATTTTAATAATTTTTAAAACATTTAAATTGCTGATATAATTTGTACTATGTTAAGGAATCTTAAATTATTGTAAAAATTAATAATTTAAATAAGTATTATTTAAATATTGTATTTTACTTAAAAAGAAGAAACTAATTTTTCCTTTGTCTATCAATCTTTTATCCCGTAATTTTTTCGCAGAAATTACAGCGATATTTTCACTGAAATCCAAATAGTGAATATTTCACTATTTCATTCAGCAAAATTTCACTGAACTCTGGTGAAGCGATTTTGACTCACCCATTCAGTGAAAATTTCACTGGACTTCATTGGAATTCCACTGGATTATATTTAAAGAGTATATATAAAATCTTCAAATCTTCAAATCTTCAATTTTTCCAATATCTCCGTATATAATTGAATATATTAATATATTTTTCGGTGGAAATATATATATATTTTTTTATAATATTTCATTGTCATCCAGTTCTGAGCTATGTTTAAAATTTCAAGTCTCTAGCTAATCGGGAAGTTAGTTTAAAATCGATTGCGAAATTTCGCCCGAACAGACAGACAGACACGAAGAGAAGTTAATAAAAACGTGGTAATAATCTGCAGGAGAATGGTCGATTACTTCTTTTTCAACGATCGTTACGAATATTTGTGTTGGAGAAGAGTTAATAAAACATTAACACTCAGTATACTGATATAATCGCAATATATTTAATTTCTGGTTTAGCGCTATCAAGAAACAATTTGATAACTTGTGTTTGAAAGTGAATATATTATTATTTTCTGTAAATATTAAAAAAATATTTATATGTGTTAATAATTTTCTCTTCTACATGATACTTCGAAATTGCTTTTCAATATTTTCATATGAATATAGTATCATTTCAAATAATGGAATATAAAGTTAAGAACATGGAGTTGTGCGAAATAATTTGGAATAGTGATACACGAAAATTCACAAAAAAAGATCTGCCTTTGAATCGCATTAAGAATTCATCTAGATTTGATGAAAATCAATTGAAAATTATAAAGAAAAAATTATGTAATTCTTTTATTCCTGACTATAATCGCAGATGAAATAATATTAAGAAGGGGCCGAACTGTCTGTCTTTGTCTAATAGCGTTTTTCATCGTTTATTTAACGGCATGTCGGAGCTGCAGCAATCGAGTTTTCCTTTTTTTATTTTATCAATATCTTTTTAAATTCTTAAATTAAACAAATATAATGACTTGTCCGCACTAAAGCTATACTAATACAATAATTTTTGGAAAAAATAAAAAATCATTTGGACTTATTGTTTTTTTATGAGCTTAGATTGGAAATTAGATATCAAACTCGACAAACCTAACCTTAAAATACGATACATTGAAAGTTTTTATTATAACTTTGTATGTATAATATTTTGATGGATTTCTTGAGTTGTCCGCACTAGAGTTTAATCTTACAAATTTTTTCTTTGTAGCAAAAAAACTCGATTAAACGCATCGTTTATTCATAAGTTAGGATTGGAAATATTATTAGAAGGCGGACAGCTTCGTCATGCTCTTAAACACTATCCAGTATAACAAGAAAAAAATAGCAGCCCCCGCTAGATATTAGTATGATTAGTAAATTTTGTAATAACAACCAAATTTTTTACCGCATAGTTTTTGACTAATTAGAGACCTACTAGCAATCTAAAATATAACCTGTTTTTTTGGTAGGTCTATAATTATTCAAAAACTACGCAGTTAAAAAATTTGGTTGTTATTACAAAATTTACTAATCATACTGATATCTAGCGGGGGCTGCTATTTTTTTCTTGTTATACCGGATAGTCTTTACATAAATGATGAAAAACGCTATTAGACAAAGACAGATAGTTCGGCCCCTTCTTAAGGAGGCTCCATCGTCTACCATGCTAGTCAAATTATATCTAAAATAAAATAAAACTTATAATGTATAAGTTTATGCTTAAAAATCTTAAATGGATTTATAATGTTTATAAATGTTACGATTTGTTAATTATTTTAAGGGGACGCTGTATCTCTCTATCCTTTTCTAATTGAAAAATGTAAATTTTTGGGAAAACTAGTTATTATTGATAGAAATTAAGGGTTGTCCGCAACTTCTACAGTGAAAAACAATATTTTGTCTGATGAGAGCAAATTAATTTTGTTGCTTTTTTTTCAAGTAAAGTTTGACATACTTACAAAATCCTAAATTAGGCTAGAGAATACGTTATTTAAGTATGTCAAACTTTACTTGAAAAAAAAGCAACAAAATTAATTTGCTCTCATCAGACAAAATATTGTTTTTCGCTATAGAAGTTGCGGACAACCCTTAATTTCTATCAATAATAACTAGTTTTACCAAAAATTTACATTTTTTAATTAGAAAAGGATAGAGAGATCCAGCGTCCTCTTAATAAAAACATTATCCTAAAAATTAATTTAGACTCAACTTTGATCTTTTGTGATCAGCCAATAAGATTCAAGCTTACATTATAATGGCGGGTATAACCATATTTGACTCATAAGCAGAAAACGCTTATTATCGTAAGTAAATAAAGTTATAACCTCAAAACTGTTGGTCTATATTTTTTTGATAAAAAATTAATGAAAATGAATCATTTAGTTCGGAAAAAAATATTGGAATAATAGAATCTCTCAATATTATTTATTGTATATTAAAATTAATATTAATCATATATTAAATTTATACTAATTTAATTATTTATTTTTTAAAATTCAAATTACGCGCGTTTTTCGTACGAGGCGCCAACAATGTCTTACCGATTGACTTCCTGTCAGCAACCATTTACAATCATGATATATTTACTTCTTTCGATAATATTTCAATTTATCAATCGGCTACCTTTATCTTTGACAACAGCATTTTAAAGAGGGAGTTTTTTTCTATAAGACCTACACACTACTTTTTATTGACAATTCCAATTAGAATTATTATAGATCAATTTAAGTATGTCAACCATAAAAGCCCGTGTTAAAAGGGCGAACTTTGAACTTAAATTTCTCGAGATTTTGATCGGTTATGTATATAAATAAGGATACCATTGGATTCACCGTGATTTAAACTATTAAAATTGATTTGCCTTAATTCACTATATTTCGCGATGGAACTTCCTTAAAAGAAAAAAATTAGCTTTTATTAGAAAATACCAGCAATTTTTAGCGTCTGATTTTGTTATTAAGTTTTCTATTGAAAATAAGGAATCATCAGAGATTTAATCTTCACGGGTGGCAGGAAGTACTTTTCAACAAAATTTTTTGGTGATAGGAAATTCCTCTGTGGTAAATTTTATAATATTTTTCTTAATCATTTGCCGCTAAACAGAAAATCGTAGCTGTTTCTTTTCGCGAGATATAGTTATTTTTGTATGTATAATATACATTTATATATCATACATTCGTTAACATTATTAATTTATTAACATAATTGATAAAAATAAAATGAAATCAATAACTAAGAAATAAGTCAACAAAAACTTAAAATATTAATTAAATTTAGGTCAACAAAGTTAAATACACTGCTTTATTCCATAATATTTTTATTCTTACAATTTTTTTTTCTCTTATATTTTTTTTATTTAATTTTTTTTATATTTGGAAATATAAACAACAGCTAGCTCTCTAAAATATTTATTAAAAAAAATTATTATATTATTAAAATAAAACATTTATAAAAAAATTTTTTTAAATATAATTATTCAAAAAATATATTATTAAGGCGATTTCGGATTTTAGATTAGGTTTTATTTTTGAGTTTACAAATTGTAATGTCTGATTTGTTAGTAAAAATAATCTTTTACTTAGCGCATTCGAGTCTAAGCTTTCGCTTAAGGACTCAGGTTCACGATTAAAATTTCGCGTAAAAATTAATAAAATACTTTTATAAATGAAATTTATAATTTATACGGGATTGTTTATGTAAATTTTTGTTGATGATAATAATTTCGTACCGGGTTGGTTCGACCCAGTACAGACGTAAAGGTTATTTCGACCCTTTTTGTCTCTACTACTGAGATTAACCAACCTATTGTTGATTAACTTCTTAAGCAATCAAGAGGAGTTTATTCGCTCTTGGCAATAAAAAAGGTTGTATCGGGTAGAATCGACCCAATACGAGTAAGGAGTGGGTTACTTGGACCCTCAACTTATTTGTCGTTGCACTAGGTAACTGCGACCTCGTGCTGAAACTAAAGGGTGATTTCGACCCTTTAATTTAGTGGTGAATTGCGCAGGGTGATTAAGACCTGTGCAAGGACTAGCGGTAAGATCGACCTGCTAGTATCATTCAAAATTAAAAAGAAGGAAATTGTTTTATTTACTTACTTTTATTGAAAAAAGATTTCTTTGAGATACAATTCTCTGACAATTTGAGGAAATTTAGGATTAAAAAATTTGAAGTTGAAAACAAAAAGAAAGACTAAAAGTCTTGTGATAAAAAATTTTTTTTAAAAAAATACTGAGAGAAGACCTTCAAAAGGTTTGAAAAGAATTTGTGTAGTCGACGAAGTCGTGCTACGTAAATTGAAAATAGAAGGAATGAGACGCTTTTCATTGCTGCCCTTGGCTTATATACTCTTGAGAGAGCATACATGCATGTGGTCTTACATTCGTATTGGTGCAAGCAATGGTTTTCCCTTAATTTTCCTCAAACTGTCCCCTTTAGAGAAATAAGTAAGACAGAGAAAGAAGCTTAACGTGGGAGGAGCATATACACTGCTATTGGCCCTATTTCTTCTTTCTTTATCTTTTACAGGAAACACTTAAAGCTAAAGAATATTCAATATTACTATTAAACATTAATATTGCTATTTAATTATTTTCTTAAATAAAAATTTTGCATAAAAGTGACATCAGGAAAAATTAACAGGTGTTTAAAATACAATGATTTAACTAGAAATTAAAATTAAAATTCGCTGTTAAAATTATAAAATCTAATATAAGATAGTATGAATTTAATTTCCAAACATTACATCAAATTATAAGTCCATATAAAATTAATAACTTAATAATAATTTTAACATATGTCTGTGAATTTAAAAAATAAATATTGAAATAATGTGTTGGAAATCAAATTCATTTTCTTTTACAAAAAAAAAATAAATTTCCTAGATTAAACAAAGGCTATTGAATATATATGAATTAATACCTAAGGTATTAACGGTATTCTTTTCGAGGGATTCCCCATGTAGTTTGATGTATGTTATTTTTCGAGGTAGGAAAAATGGAAATTGTTTGTAATAAAACTAAATCGTAGTGCAATAAAAAGGCTGGAAAAAATCTTAAGCGAAGAGGATTACATGAATAAACTAATAAAATATGCTATTCTCTATTTTAATCTTCTTATTGTAATAACATATAACAAGGAGAGTATTATATATTTATCTGGGTTGCTTAAAATTATTATATCATATGGTTACTTCTTATTGAAATTAACCGTACGATATTTACGTAATTCTAAATATTTTAATATTCTATAATTCTAAATTACAAAAGAAATTATAAAAATCAACTAAAATTAGAAAAACATCGGAGAATTCTAGTAAATTTAAAGTAATTTTTAAGTAAAATTATTATTATGATTAAATAAAATATTCAAGTATTATTAGATTAGAATGTAAAATATTAAGAAAAATAAAGATACAACATTAAAATTACTAGCAATTTCTCTAACGTTTTAAAGAAATGTATATATATAAAAAAAAAGGATCGGTGGGAAAACTTTCGCTTTTACTGTTTGTTATATTTAAGATGCACGTCTGTGTTTTATCTTGAAAAGTATATTTTTTCCTTAATGCTTTCTTCAACTATCTATGCGGGAGGGAAAAGGAAGGAAAATGAGAGGAAAGGAAGAGTAAGAAATCTGAAAATCGTAAAGTTAGAAATTTATGTGACAGTTTCAAAAAAAAACATAGGGATCGCATGCTTGTCTGCCTTAGTCTATGGATAATTTTTTGTGCGTATGCAGTTCGAATTCATACTGTTTTAGGCAGGTCAAGGGTTTCGGTTTTCCGGTCACAATGCTAGGGTCTGGTTTATATATATATATACATTTTTTTTTATATGCTTTGCTATGTCTAATCTTTTTATGACTTGCAGGCTCGTACAAAAATCTAGCTGAGAATTTTAAAATATAGAGTTCTTAGGAAAGAGATAAAAAAAGGTTGAAATAAAATTTTTCCTTAAAACTTTTAAAGAAATAAAAATAGAAAGTTTATATATATAAAAAAAATTAAAATTTTCAGCTGGACTTTACAAAATTACTCTTTCAATATGTAAAATTTTTCAGATTTTTTAATTTTTTACCATTCTACGGATTATAATAAATAGTGAAAAATTAAAAAATTCAAAAAATTTTAGAAACTGAAAGAGTAATTTGTAAACTACAAAATGAAATCTAACCGAACTTCCGTAGTCGCCTTAAATTATTATTATATTATTATATTGATTTATTAAAATATTTATTTATTATATTTAAGGGGTGTCCTCTCATACCGGCACAGAGATCTACCTTATCTACATTTAAATTATGCATTTAAGAGCATGACGAAGCTGCGAGCCTCCTAATAATATTTCCAATCCTAACTTATGAATAAACGATGCGTTTAATCGAGTTTTTTTACTACAAAGAAAAAATTTGTAAGATTAAACTCTAGTGCGGACAACTCAAGAAATCCACCAAAATACTACACACAAAAAGTTATACTACAAACTTTTAATGTATCGTATTTTAAGGTTAGGTTTGTTGAGTTTGATATCTAATTTCCAATCCAAGCTCATAAAATAATAACAAGTCTAAATAATTTTTTATTTTAACAAAAATTATTCTATTAACATAGCTTAAGTGCGGACAAGTCATTATATTTGTTTAATTTATTAATTAGAAAAGATATTAATAAAATAAGAAAAGCAAAACTCGATTGTTGCAGCTCCGACATCCCATTAAATAAAAATTTTACTATTTTTGACTAAAATTCATAGAAGAGGCACATTCTTAACATTCTAAAGAATTTATTGCAACGTTATAAGACAAAATAATAGTGAAAATGAAGAAAAAAAATTGCATAATACGATTATTCATAACTATATTGAAAAGTTAATCGTATTAAGCAGTTTTCGCCTTTATTTTTACCCTTACATTGTCTTTTAACGTTGCAATAAATTCTTTGGCATGTTAAGAATGTGCCTCTCCAACGAATTTCAGTCATGAATAGTTAAATTTTTATTAATATTTATAATTTAAATATAGATAAGGTATAACTCTATGTCGGTATGAGGATTCCCCTTAACAGTTAGCTCACTAAAATATTTATTTTCAAAAGTTAACAGTGTTCACAAATGTATATTATGAGTTCAACGATTTTATTAGAAAATAGCTATATCTCGCGAAAAGGAACAGTTACGATTTTCTGTTTAGCGGAAAATGATTGAGAAAAATATTACGAAAATTATCGCGGAGGAATTCCTTATCACCAAAAAATTTTGTTGAAAAGTACTTCCTGCCACCCGTGTCTTGCTCTAGTTCAACTAAAAGAAGTCGACCTTGCTTAACATATGAAGAAGAAGCTTCAAAATGAGGAACTCATAAATAATACTTTAGCGATGTTTGTCGATTTAAAGTTGTCGAAAAGAAAATATCTGAAGCTAGGAAAATATAATAAAATAATAAGTAAAAACAATCCATATCCATCTTATTATGATATCGTAAAAGTTAAGAATAAATGTTATCCTTTTGATAAAGAACATATTGAAACTTCTGTCAATGGAGCGAGTGTAAATTTTATATCTTCATTTGGACAAAATGTTGAACGAATTTTATTACAATAGAAGAAGAGTGAGCTCACAGAGCTCCATAGTAAGAAATTAATATTGAAGGGGAAGTGAGGTATGGATGGTGCTCATTCCAATCAAATGACAAACCAAAAGTGGTCAAAAGATTATGATGATGATAATATTGACAAAGACAATAACAGTTTGAACGAAGACTCTCGTGATGAAGGTTTTAGTGATCATGTATTTTATAACAAAAATGATGATGATTCTGATTCTGCTTTTTTTAAAATTTCCTTTGTTCCTCTTCAACTGGAAACTGTAGATAAATTCATTTGAACAAATAAAACATCTTCATCAGTACACTACTGTAGAATCACCAAATTTGTTTTTGCAAAAGAACGAGAATCTCTGGTAAAAAAGAGCATGAATATCATAATAACTTGTTGAGAAAAGTTGAAACTTATTCCATTACACTTCATGGAATTTTATTTGATATACATTTTGATTTGAAATGTACTATGTTAGATAGAAAGATATGTAATTACCTAACAAACCAGAAAGTTTCTTCGTGTTGCAATATATGTGGTGTAGAATCTAAATATGCTAATGACTTGAGTTACATAAAAGTTACCCTATAATGAGTCCCACTATAAAGTCGGTTTATCTACTCTGTATATGTGGATTCGCACATTGGAATTTTCATTACATTTGTTTCATATAATCAAGATTTCCAAAAGTTTTGTGCAAGAACAGTCGAAGAAAAAGACAAGAAATTTGCAACTCTATCCATGGTATAAGTTACCACCATCCATATATAAACTTCTAGTTCATGGAGCAGATATCATAAAAACATTCGATTTGCTGATTGGTCATTATTCTGAAGAATCCCAAGAAGGAAGTAACAAAGTTTTTAGAAAAGCAAGATCCTTCCACAGCTGAACGGATGAGAGATTGCACACGAATATTGATACAATAAAATACATGTTAGTAAATTCAGATTCATGAGTGAGTAGTTGCAGGTTGCAAGATAAAAAAAGTGTTCCACAACTGACCAATGAAGCTCAAAATATGCTTTGACAAAACCAAGCTGAAATAAGGAAAAATAGCCCTTTTAAGAGGAGGCCGTATAGCTCTGCCCTTGTCTAATCTAAATTTTCGTTATTATTAATAAATTAAATATTGTTATACAAAAGTAAGGGCATAGCCCAATAGATTTTAAGACGAGCAAACGATTCTATTCTATGAAAAAGTATAAAATTTTCATTAGTTTTCGAGTGAGGTCTGAAACAGAAAAACAGTTATCAAGTTCAATTGTTTTTCCGTTTCAGACCTCACTTAGAAATTTATATTTTTTCATAGAATAGGTCCGTTTGCTCGTCCTGAAATCTATTGGGCTATGCCCTTATTTTTGTACAACAATATTTAATTTATTAATAATAACGAAAATATAGATTAGACAAGGACAGATCTATACGGCCTCCTCTTAAGGGCTACATGATGCGCAAAATCCGTTTAGCAGCCTCCACGTGGTGCACATCGGGTAACACTAATGCCAAGGGTATAACGTATGTAACGTATAAAATGAATGGCTTTCGAAGGCTATCAGAAAATTATTTTCTCGAATAGAATAAATTCGTTTGTAGGAACAAATTAAATTTCATTATTTTCATTACTATCATTTTGATGTTCCCTAAGAAAAACATACTGTTTTAAATTTTTCATAACTAAAAAAATATCATTTTGATTTTTTCCGACAAAAAACATATCATTTCGATTTCTCATAAAAAAAAAACATACTGTTTTGATTTTGAACGAAGTTTAGTATTCGTGGGTTAAAGGTTCATTAGTTTTGATTCATGGGTTTAGGGCCTATGGGTTCAGAGTTTATAGGTCTAGGGGCTCATGGGCTTTGATCACCATTAGGGGTTTATAGGTATATGGTTGGTGGGTTAATGATTTATGGTTTATGGATTTATGGTTTATGGTTTAGGGCTTATAGGTTTATGGTTTGTGGGTTTATGGTTTATGGGTTTATCGTTTATGGGTTTATGGTTTATAGGTCTATGGTTTACAGGTTTATGCCCAATAAGCACACATCTGGAAAAAAGAATTCTTTAAGAACTCACGAATGTTCGCTCTGAAGTTAATATAAAATATATTAATAAAGTATTCATAAAATATTCACAAAGTATTCTTCAACAAAATTTAAATAAAAAATAACTCTTCAACGTATCTTTATAAATATTTTAAAAGGATTAAGAGCAGGTCGTATATCTCTATCCTTTTCTAATCAAAGAATTAATTTTTTTGCAAAAACTAATAATTGTAGCAAAAAATAAGGAGATAGCCCCATCTCGTATGATAAAAAGAAAGATTTTCTTTGATGAGGAAAAATTATTTTTATCGATTCGTTTTGAAGAAAACCTTGAAAAACTTAAAAAATAGAGGTTAGGATGGACGATTCAGTTTTTCAAGGTTTTCTTAAAAACGAAGCGATAAAAATAATTTTTCCTCATAAAAGAAAATCTTCCTTTTTATTATACGAGATGGGGCTTTCTTCTTATTTTTTGCTACAGTTATTAATTTTTGTGAAAAAATCAATTTTTTGATTAGAGAAGGACAGATATACTCGACCTCCTCTTAAGAAAGTATTCATAAAGAATTCTTTTTTGAAACAGCAATCATAATCCAAAGTATTCATAAAGTAGTCAAAAAGTATACTTTTGAAACACTGATTTTCTAGTAACTTAGTCACTTTCAAAAATCGAAAAATGTAATGGATATTTTATTGCTTTTCAGATTATTTTAAAATCATTTTTAATTTTGATTTTCATGAAATTCAAAATTGAAAACTTGAAATTCCTGATAATTTTATAAATTGTAAAAATTCAATTTAATTAATCATTTAATAATATAAATAATTTTTATCTTTTTCAAACGAAAAAATTGTTAACATTTTATAAAACAAAATATATAAATATTTTAAGAAGGGGCCGAACTATCTGTCTCTGTCTAATAGCGTTTTTCATTATTTATATAAAAACTATCCTTTATAACAAGAAAAAAATAGCAGCCCCCGCTAGATATTAGTATAATTAGTAAATTTTGTAATAACAATAAAATTTTTTACCGCATAGTTTTTGACTAATTAGAGACCTACTAGCAATCTAGAATATAACCTATCTTTTTTTGGTAGGTCTCTAATTATTCAAAAACTACGCAGTAAAAAAATTTGGTTGTTATTACGAAATTTACTTATTATACTAATATCTAGCGGGGGCTGCTATTTTTTTCTTGTTATACGGGATAGTGTTTACATAAATGAAAAATGCTATTAGACAAAGCCAGATAGTTCGGCCCCTTCTTAAGTGTGTTTAAGTAAATTCTCATTTTGAGAATTTAAACAAATATCTAAACATTCTTCAATTTAAATTAAATTAACCATGACTTCACAAAAAATTTCTTTTATTAAATTAAGGTATCTCTTGAATATTTAATAAATTTTTACTTGAATTATTCAAATAAAAATGTAGTTTGGCTAATATTATTAACCATGAATAATTAACTAACAAATTTACTAACATTTCTTATGCTTATGGCTGATTCCATTTCAAATCGAACAGTCAGTATACACTAAAGTCACCAATTACTGTGCTAATCGAGTATGTTATTCTACCCTAAAAATAAGGGTACACGTATTTTTTTATTTTGCTGAAATATCAAAATTGCATCAGATATGCACTTTTGAAAATTGCATACAAAAACTAAATGTTAAAACTGAAAATGTTGAGAATAACTTTAGAGGGCTATCGTTTTACCAATTTTCAATGAATTTTGGTAAACCTTATTTAGTTTTATTATGTTTTAAGCCCTCTTTAATTCAGTGCAAGAAATTTTAAAAAAGACTAAAAAATGACTAAGATATGTGCATTTTACCAAAAAATGCACTTTTTATGCACATGCATTTTTCTCGAAAAACCCATTTTTTTTGCTAAAATTTTTTGTGCTCATAGAGGACCCAATTACCTATCTAATGGTACTTGGTTGATCTCGTACTTATTTGTTTGAAGCAAGAAAAAAAATTCACAAATTTTATTGGTTAAAAATTTTTTGTATATACGTTCGGAAATTTTAAGCAATGTAGATTTAAACACCATCCTTCTTTTAGCATTACCCAGGAATAAGGACGTGGACGTAGAAGGTTTCTGTTCCCTTCGGGGTGCTTTTTTAAAGTGATTTCCCGTGCCTCTCACTGTTGGGATGCGTCAAAAATATAATCATAAATAATTACTTTTTTTTATTTTTGCACTTATTATTTTTAGTTCTAAGTGTAGCCTTACGACGTTTGACTTTTTTTTTCTTGTCTTTCACTTTAGTCAGTGCATGTATAGCTGTTCTGCCAACAAATATATGCGATTTCAATTTCCCAAGTTGTTTAAACCACATATGACTTTTTTGAATCCTATTATATTTAGGAACTGTACTCCATTCAATATTTTTTTCTTTTCTAAATTTTTCAATCTCATTTATTGGTAATAATATGATTTTGATTGCACTGGTGTACTTTTGAACCCAATTTATAAAATCGTCAGCATTTTGTATCGATTCTTCATGAACTCTTTTTAAGTTATGTGAAGTAGCATAATGCCTTAGAAGCCCACCTATTCCATCAACGGCTCCTTTCCCATGACCAGTCGTAGAAAATAACCATTTCATTTGATAAGAAAAATGTTTGAATTCATGTAGCTGAAAACGATTTTTAAATTGGCTTGCAGCTCCATCTGACATAATAGTGACTTTAGTAACTAAATCATTTTTCATAAGATCGATAATTTTATTTATTGCTAATAGCGCATATGCAGTATCATGCTTTTTGTCGTCACTAACGATCGCAAAGCTTTGCGTTATCTCTCCTTGGTAACAGACTGCAGTAAAAATAGAAATTTGGTTATTTACCCAATGATTTCCCTGAACCGCTTTATTATTTATTACAGACCAATTTTCTGCAAAATCAACGTGGATAATTAACTTAGTAGGATCAGCTTTACCTTCTTCTTTTTCTTTTTTTATAGCTTCACGTTGAATATTTTTTATGTATACGTGAGTACTTGCTTTTAGTGCGCAGATTGAAAATTTTTCTTTAAAAACTGATAAGCTTACTGTTTGTTTGATAAGATTACCATTATCCCACAAAGCAAACGTAATTTCATCTTCACAATTTTCTTTCAGTTTTAACAATTTCAATGTGATACCCTCACTACCGGGGCAATAATTGCATTCTTGCAAGAAACACAAATCAGATGGTTCAGAACACAACATTGCGTTAGTTATTTCTTAACGAATTAAATCTAATTCGGAATTATTATCGCCTCTAAACGAATTAAACTTGTAAGAAACAGTTCAAAATTTTCGCAATGTACACAAAGACAAGTTTCCTTCACAGGGCTTGTTAAGACGAAACTTGGTCTTAGACTATATAATTTCGATTTTCCTATTTGTAAGTTTGGATTTTCTTGTCTTAATTGACTATATGTTTCTTTTAAGCTTCGAGTAAGAAACCGTTTAACTTTTTCAGTTTTTGTATTATTAACTTTAACAGTAACAACATCAGATTTATTTGGACTTTGTCTACTACAATTAAAATCATCATTTAAAAAATATTCCATAGCGATATTTTTTGTATTTTCATCAATAGGATGACCAGTATATGAATCTGGCTCCGAATAAACTCCTTTATTTTTCACGAGATTTCTTGATTTATTTATCATATACTCGCTTATATTCGGGAATAGTGAGCAAATTTTTATTTTGCTTAATTTTGAAGGTAGTAGAGTTAGAAGTTTTATTTTCTCCGAAACAGAAGAACCTTTTTCTAAAGCCGATTTAAAATTTTCTACAAATTCGTTCCAATAGTTTTCAGTCGAACTTTTGTCCGATTCTATTGATTCAACTGAAATGCCATACGCATCTTCTAATTTACTTCCGACAGTAGCAGAAAAAGTTGAAATTAAAGATTTTTTCTTTTTAGATACGAAATTTTCTGTTAAATTTTTAGGTATTGCAGTTTTTCTTTTTAGCGGCGAGACGCATTGAGGTAAAATTGTATTAATACTCTCGTTTAATTCCTGTATTCGTTCAGGTGTCTTCGGGATAAAATCATCGTGTTTTCCGCTAAAAAGTTCAGTGATTTCATTTTCAGATGTAGATTCAAGATCACTTAAAATCATTTTTGATATGCGTTCATGGCAATTTTTGCATACATTAGTAGAGGGCAGTATCTTTAAATCTGGATAAAGCTGTGCCAAATTGATGGCCAAATCTTCCAACGGTCTGAAACGTAAATTTCTGCTTTTATAAACTACCTTCTTATGCATTTGAAAAAAATCGGGACATCGAATTCTTGTAGAAGAGTGAATTTCGGACATCGTAATTGCAGAGTTTTATTTACTTTTTCACAAGTCCGAAAAGTACCTTTTAAAGCAGACGTAAGAATAACTAGCTTGTATATAACAATTCTAATATGCTGTTTTGGTTACGCGAGGTATTTGTCCACGAATGAGCCTCCTATTGTCTGTACATCGAAACTAACATAATATAGATATACATGAATAGAATTATTATTTTCCATTTTTTAATATTTATTTTTATATTACGAATTTTTATATATATATATATATGTATATATATATATATATATATATATATATATATATATATATATATATATACACTATTGATGATATATACATACATACAAAGGTAAACAAATAATGAGCGAAGCATGCGACAGCGTTGGGATAAACATTGCTCAAGACTTTCGAACGTATATACAAAAATTTTTCACCAATAAAATTTGTGAATTTTTTTTCTCGCTTCAAACAAATAAGTACGGGATCAAGCAAGTACCATTAGATAGGTAATTTGGTCCTCTATGAGCACAAAAAATTTCAGCAAAAAAAAATGGGTTTTTCGAGAAAAATGCATGTGCATAAAAAGTGCATTTTTTGGTAAAATGCACATATCTTAGTCATTTTTTAGTCTTTTTTGAAATTTCTTGCACTGAATTAAAGAGGGCTTAAAACATAATAAAACAAAATAAGGTTTACTAAAATTCATTGAAAATTGGTAAAACGATAGCCCTCTAAAGTTATTCTCAACATTTTCAGTTTTAACATTTAGTTTTTGTATGCAATTTTCAAAAGTGCATATCTGATGCAATTTTGATATTTCAGCAAAATAAAAAAATACGTATACCCTTATTTTTAGGGTAGAATAACATACTCCATTAGCGCAGTAATTGGTGACTTGAGTGTATACTGACTGTTCGATTTGAAATGGAATTAGCCTTATACCAATGAACGTGTACAAGTTTCAAAAATTTATTAACAGATGAGTTGGTAGCCAAGTAGACTAAGTCATGGGCAACACTTTTTTTTATTTTGTTTGACATCCTCAAAAACCATGGTTCGAATCTCGAACAAAGAATTTTTTTTTTTTTTTAATTAATAGCTTATTTTTAATCAATTATAACATTTTTTGTTTTTCATAATCATGTAAAATAGAAGGATTATTTATAATTTGATGATTAAAAAAAGTATTTTGCGAATTTGATTCAATCAAAAGAATTGGTTGTGAATACTTTGTGAATACTTTAAAAACTAAAGTGGTCAGACATTCGTGAATAAACAAAGCAATCATGAAGAACTCTTTATTGATACTTTCGTTTACGAAAGTATACATAAAGAATTCTTTTTTAATTCTCTCTTTGACACCGTTTGCTTGTTGGGTGGTTTATGGTTTATGAGTTTATGCTTTATAAGTTCATGGTTTATGGGTTTATGGTTTATAAATTTATGGTTTATGGGTTTGTGGTTTATGGTTTATAGTTTATGATTTATGGGTTTATCATTTATGGGTTTATGAGTTCATAATTTATGGTTTATAGTTTATGGGTTTATGGATTATAAGTTCATAATTTATGGTTTATGAGTTCATGGGTATTAGGGTATATGGTTCATGGGTATTAGGGTATATGGTTTATGGGTTTATGGTTTATGGGTTCATGGTTTTAAGGGTTTATGGTTTATTGGTTTATCGGTTTATGGTTTATGAGTTTATGGGTTTATAGTTTATGGGTTTATGGTTGATGGGTTTATGGTTTATGGGTTCATCGTTTATGGGTTGATGGTTTATGGGTTGATGGTTTATGGGTTTATGGTTTATAAGTTTATGGTTTAAGGGTTTATGAATTATGGGTTTATGGTTTACGGGTTGATGGTTTTGTGGGTTTATGGTTTATTGGTTTATCGGTTTATGAGTTTATGGGTTTATAGTTTATGGGTTGATGGTTTATGGGTTTATGGTTTACGGGTTCATAGTTTATGGGTTGATGGTTTATGGGTTCATGATTTATAAGTTTATGGTTTACAGGTTCATGGTTTATGGGTTTACGAATTATTGGTTTATGGTTTATGGTTTATGAGTTTATGGTTCATGGATCCATGGGTTAATGGTTTATGGGTTTAGAGTTGATTGCTTTAGGTTTTATGAGTTTATCTACAAGTTCTTGGGTTCAGGGATTATGGGTCCATGGCTTATGGGTTTAGGTTAATCTTTCGAATGTTAGAAGAAAGAGTTAATTAATTTAAGCAATGTACCCCGAAAGTATTATCGAAAACCTAAATTTTAAGTCGTGTTGGATCGAAATTGATTAAAAATTGACTTGTAGGCAGATTTTTGATAAAAAAAATTTTTTTTGCCCACTATGTTCCACCATAATTCCTCAAACTTATGAAGACTCTCATATCCAGACAGAGTTCAGCGCACGATCCGAACCAATGCAGTTGACCTTAAAAATGTTTCCTTTCAATCTTTTAGCGATCAATTAGCAACAAAATATTCTGTTCGAATCGTTAAAATATCTTAATTAGAAAAAAAGTTACTGCAGTGGTTGTGCTAGCGTAAGACTTGAGCTAGCACACCCATGGTTTTTTTTAAACGACTGGAGCAACAAAATCGAATCCGGACCGAAATGTAAGCAACAAATTAGCAACATAATATCCTTTACTAATTTTCATTCCACCCTTTAATTTGGTGAATCATCAAAATTTTTCAAGGCATAGTGTCAGTTATCCAGTCAAATATTAATATTTTAAAATCCAGCGATATACCATCTTTCAGTAACAAATGAGCAACAAAATATTGCGTTCGAATCGTTAAAATATCTCAATTAGAAAAAAAGTTACAGCAGTCATCGTGCTAGCGTAAGACTGACGCTAGCACAGCCATGGTTTGTCGGAAACGGCTAGAGCAACAAAATCGTTTATGGCGTAACAAATTAGCAACAAATTAGCAACAAAATATGGTATAGATTAGATCGCCGCGTTTTAATATTGCTGAGCCAGCGTAATAGACGTCCGCAACTTTCTCTGGTGACACACCCAAATAAGGTAATAATTCGATTCCAAATTAAAAAATTTTTTTCAAATTTTAAAATATTCTAAAATTAAAACTGCGCTAAGAAAATCAGTTCTCAAAAGTTCTTTCTATTTCAGCATTCGAAAATAATTTCTATGAAAATTTTTAAACAAATTCATCGAGTACTTTACATAAAATATCAAAAAAATGAAAAAACTAAAATTTAAAAAAATTTTATAATGTCCATCTCATTAAGAGCATGACGAAGCTGTCCGCCTTCTAATAATATTTCCAATCTTAACTTATGAATAAACGATGCGTTTAATTCAGTTTTTTTGCTATAAAGAAAAAATTTGTAAGATTAAACTCTAGTGCGGACAACTCAAGAAAACCACCAAAATATTATACATACAAAGTTATAATAAAAACTTTCAATATGTCGTATTTTAAGGTTAGGTTTGTCGAGTTTGATATCTAATTTCCAATCCAAGCTCATAAAAAAATAACAAGTCCAAATGATTTTTTATTTTAACAAAAATTATTGTACTAATATAACTTTAGTGCGGACAAGTCATTATATTTGTTTAATTTAAGAATTTAAAAAGATATCGATAAAATAAAAAAAGCAAAACTCGATTGCTGCAGCTCCGACATGCCGTTAAAACTACTCTAAGTAGACGAATTTCCAATAGCTCTCGCAAAAGTTAAGGTAGTACTATCGTTAAGGGATTGACGGTTCAGAAAAATCTGAGATTGGGCACATAAGTAGATTTTAATTCAAATAAAGCACAGTTAAATTTTGGTTAACTTTCAGAGCATGAGAAAAAAATTATAAGCATTTTAATTTTCATCTTTTAACACGCGCTTTATATCTATATATAGTGTATATATAGCTATACACGAGCGTGCATTGAGTCTAAGATGTTTATATCGTTTCAAACTCAATACTGAAACATTTATTCTTTAGTTCTTTAATTAATTACGTGTTAAATTTGATGAAATTTTGAACCATCAGTAGCTTATAATTAAAAGTTGAAAAAGAATTTCTGTGTGGTTACCATAAGAGCGCGTTTTAAAAATGTGAAAATTAAAATGTTTGTCATTTTTCTCTCATGCTCCAAAAGTTTACCAAAATTTAACCACATCTTATTTTAACTTAAATCTACTTATATACCTAATTTCAGATTTTTCTGAACCGTCAATCCCTTAACGATAGTACTACCTTAATCAAAAAAATAAATTGTATGGAAAATTTGAAGCAAATCCATCAATTAATTCCGAGATCTAATTTACTAAATAAATACAAACATTTTTTTCAAAAATTTCAAAATGCTCTAAAATTAAAACTACACTAAGAAAATCAATTTTCAGGAGTTTATTTTATTTTGGGTATCAAAAATTATTACCATGCAAGTTTTCAAGCAAATTCATTGGATAGTTTACAAAAATTACCAAAAAAATGAATAATTGAAATTTTTTTTTTCTTATAAATGACTGAAATTAAAAATACGCTAAGAAAACAAATGCTCAATAACTTCTTGCCAAGTCAGACAAAAAAATAAATTCTATACAAAATTTGAAGCAAATCCATCGAGTAGTTTTCGAGATCCAGTTGGCTTACTGAATATACACACACACGTACATACAGACATTTTCTAAAAGTCACTTTTTTCGACTTTCTGAGACCAAATATGTACAAATTAATGAAAGAATAGAAAATAATTTTTTTTGCCGATACAATGCTTTCTCTATGAGAAAGCAAAAGATAGAAAACACATTGTAATGATTAACAGATTAAGAGCAAATCACTACTCACTGGCATATGGCCTTCACAGGAAAAACATCACTAACTCGCCAAATTGTCAATGTGGTTACACCAAGGAGTACGGCAGCTTGTAAGGGCCACCTAACGCGCAAGTTGCGAAGCATCATATTTTGTGTGCAACGCTGGTGCTCTGCGCGCTAAAGTTTTGTGCAATTTAAAATCGCTTTATTTATTAAGGTTAAAGATTAATTTGTATCCAAGGAATTTATTTAGGAATGAATAAAAATCATTAAGAAAAGAGTTGATGACTGTAGATCGTAAATATAATCATAAAAATTTCACATATTGAAAGAGTGATTTGTAAACTCAAAAATAAATCCTAACCTAAAATCCGAAGTCACCTTAAAAATTGAATAAAAATAATTACCATAATATAAATAAATCAATTTTAGGGAAATTTATAATGAAAATTTTTATAATTATACTTCCGATCTACAGTCATCAACTCTTTTCTTAATGTTTTTTATTTATTCTTAACGGCATGTCGGAGCTGCAGCAATCGAGTTTTGCTTTTTTTATTTTATCAATATCTTTTTAAATTCTTAAATTAAACAAATATAATGACTTGTCCGCACTAAAGCTATATTTATACAATAATTTTTGTTAAAATAAAAAATCATTTGGACTTGTTATTTTTTTATGAGCTTGGATTGGAAATTAGATATCAAACTCGACAAACCTAACCTTAAAATACGACATATTGAAAGTTTTTATTATAACTTTGTATGTATAATATTTTGGTGGATTTCTTGAGTTGTCCGCACTAGAGTTTAATCTTACAAATTTTTTCTTTGTAGCAAAGAAACTCGATTAAACGCATCGTTTATTCATAAGTTAAGATATGAAATATTATTAGAAGGTGGACAGCTTCGTCATGCTCTTAAATAAATTTTAAATTGCGCAAAACTTTTGCGCGCAGAGCACTAGCGCTGCGCACGAAAAATGCTGCTTCGCAACTTGCGCGTTAGATGGCCCTTACAAGCTGCCGTAAGGGAGGACATTCGACATGTGCTGCTTGATTGCCCACTAAGAGACCAACAAAGAGCTGACTTAATAACTAATCCAAGGAATAAATATGAAAAACCACCAGACATCAATCACATTCTAAAAAACCCTAATACCTTAAAAGCTTCACTAATCTCAGATCCAACTGCCAGAAATCGATTCGTATAACTACCAACAAACTGAAAACCTAACCCGCTTACAATTCTTAAAACATCACGGAGCCATTCATCGGCCTTGAGAAGCATAACATATTCATTTATGTTTGCCATAATATGATAACCTATAAAATGAGAATACCAACTATATTAATAAACTAAAGCAGAAGATTTGTAATATATTATACACCCGGTACGGCGCTAAACGCAAAGCCAAGCGCCAAGAGAAAAATAGAAGATTTTTTGATGGGCCGCTTTCGACTTTATGTGTATACAAGTTCACGCGATTAAGGCGTCACCCATTGTATTTATGCTTTGGATTCTACATAATAATAGCTAACCTTTCATGTAACATTTCTATACGGCACTATTATATTAAAAGTGTACCAAAACATAGAATGAAAATAAAAATTTCATGCGAAAACAGTGTGAAAATATTCAGGCGTTATTTATAAGTCAGTTTCACACATGATAAACACAAGTTTGATCGCTCCATGTAGGAAAAATCAAATATTTAATTTAAGACAGAATATGTTATTGGAAAGAAAAAATGCATTAGTTGATTACAGTTTTAAAAGTAAACTTATATTGTACAAATATAAATTGATATAAAATTAAGAGGACGTTGTATCTCTCTATCCTTTTCTAATAAAAAAATGTAGGTTTTTGGAAAAACTAGTAGTTATTACTAGAAATCAATAGTGGTCCGCAACTTGTACAGTAAAAAACAATATTTTTTCTAATAAGAACAAATTAATTTTGATGCTTTGTTTTCAAGAAAAGTTTGACATACTTAAACATCATATTCTCTAGCCTCTTATGATTTTGTAAGTATGTCAAACTTTTTTTGAAAACAAAGCATCAAAATTAATTTATCCTCATCAGAAAAAATATTGCTTTTTACTGTACAAGTTGCGAATAACTTTTAATCTCTATCAATAATTGTTAGTTTTTCCAAAAACCTACATTTTTCAATTAGAAAAGGATAGAGAAATCCAGCGTCCTCTTAAGATTGGTTTGGTAATATAATAAAAAACAATAATAATAGGAATTGTGTACTTTGATTTGTTACTACGAAGTTGTTATACAAAGTATGAAAGAGTCTTATATTATTTAATATCAATTAATAATAAGAAAATAAATTTAAATAAGGTTCTACATTTTTTCTAATGATTTAAAAATAAAATTATAACATGGTACAATTATAGTTTTACATGTGACTAGAATATCTGCACAGTTATAATGCCATTCATTGTGTAAAATTCTATGGAAATAATTATTGAAATTTAGTACTTTAACATTGGTTTTTATGAGAGACTTACACCAGTTATCAGAAAAACAAAGTTTTTGTTGACATTGATTTAATGGATATTTGAAAAAGAAAAAACTTACAAATATTAAACTTTAAAAAAATATGCATTAACATATACATTATTGTGAAAAACATTGAAATATTAATTATTGAAATGTTTAAAATATAGTAAAATGCAGGTTAGTTTAAAAATAGAATATTTTGAACATCAAAATACATTTTATTATATGTCAAATATTGTTAATCTAATTGGATTTCAGTCAAATCAATGTCTGAAAAAATCTACGATAGGTTTCTATCATTACTAATCCCACTTTAATGCTGTTAAGTGTATTAAAACTTTTATTGAATATTTTGAGATGTATTACATACATATAAAAATTTTATTGAATAAAACTCGTACATTGTGCAACCATGAATCCTGTTGCATTAATATAAACTCTGCTATATCAAAATAAAATTTATTAGAATCAAGCCATAAATTTCAAATGTGTAGTCAAAATCTGAAACATGTTAAGTGTGCCGTGGTTATGTTTTGTGCTATACCTAATAAGTACAAACGGGCGTAGAGGCCATCTAATGCACAGCAGCCGAGTCAACGGTTTTCACGCATAACACATGTTTTGTGCACACATGAGTTTCGTGTCAATTTTTTGTAATTAAAATTATATAAATTTTCATTGAATATTATTAAATTTATATTTACCATGTCCTCTGAATAATTAAATATCAAAAGTAGAAATTTTATAATTTTAATTTTAAAAAATTGTGAAATCTCCATTTTTTATATGTTTAATTATTCAGAGGACATGGTAAATATAAATTTAATATTATTTAATGAAAATTTATATAATTTTAAAAATTCTAATAACAAAAAATTGACACAAAACTCGTGTGCGCACAAAACATTGTTGTGAGTGAAAACAGTTGACTCGGCTCCCGTGCTTGAGATGTATCCTAGGCCCTTCCATAAATAAGCTATATCAATAATTACTTTTCAAGTTTTTTGGTCTAAAATATGATTTTTTCAAACTTTTTATTATTTAAGAGGTATATTAAATAAAAAAAAAAAAGTTATTTGGAAATCTTTTTATTCAACTCTAAACAAAATTACCTTTAAAACATAATCAACACCAGATACTATTTGAAACATCAAAATAAGCTGAATCAAGAAATCTACGAAATATGATGTATTATTTCTAACTGTTTGCTATTTTATAAGTTTAGGTACATTAGATACTTTTTTCCATAAAAATAGGTGTTAAGATATCAATTTTTTAAACAATGATTCCTTATGATTTAATTAAATTTGATGGCAATCCATTTTCTTTTTTTATCAGTATTGGATTTATTCAAAAACTATTTTCCTTGAATTTTAATAAAAACTGTAGGCGATTTCTAACGAATAAGACTCCTTAAATTCAGAAACAAATAGCGTTTGAATTCAGTGTCATCATAATATCAAGCTTAAAGCCATAATTGAGTATGATTCAAGGAATTCTGTAACTTTGACATTTTTATCTGAAATTTGAGTTGTATCAAGCTAAATAAAGACTGAATCATACAATCCAAACCTGGATTAAATATAATTTTGAACTAGATTTCAAGTATATTTTTTTTAAAGATATATCAAATTGTTAATTTTCCAGCTAACAAAATTAACTGACTTGATAACTGTGTCAAACATTGACTTTTTCAGAGTATTATATAGAATAAATATTTAAATATTGAACAAAGTTCAATTATTAAGTGTTCATGTACCTGTGCAAACATAAAAAATTTGCATAATCTATATTTATGTTTAGATAGTATATGTGATTCAAATAAAAATTAGATATGTAAATAATATAGTATTGTTATTTTCTCATTATTTAAAAAATAAACATACATGTTTCGAATAAAAATTTTTCAACAGGGCACAAAATTTTAATAAGTATAAAATCATAAATTGATTAAAATTTAATATCTAGATAATTTATTTTATACCTAAAATTTTCAATTCATTTTTAATAATTATTTTTATTTCATTATTACTAATTCTAAAATCAAAACTGGCTATAAAAAAGTAAACTAAATATTTTTGTTTGAAATCTTACAATTCTTTTGTCCTAAAAAATTTCTAATTTTTTTATTTTTATGCTCACATTATTAATTACTTTAACAAATATAAAATCACAAATTACGACAAAATTTCACCAAGAAAGGCATTTATATTAATTTTACATTTAATATAAAAATCTCTAATTTAAAATTGTAATTTTATATTTATTAATAAACTTTAGTTAACAATAAATATTATATCTTACGCAGAATATATTATGAAAAGAAAGAAATAAAATCATTGAAATTTACATTAGTTACAACGATATGATAGAACGGTCTATTAGTGCAACCATATCTAACTAATCTAATGGCTTTTTCTCCAAATCCTACTATACCAGTTCCAGAAGCAATGTGTAGTGACATTCGAGGCATTTTATCACTTATTGAACTTTTTCTTTATATTAATATGTATATATATATATATATATATATATATATATATAATTTACTACCTAATTCTAATTAATTTACAACACAAAATTAAAAATATCTATTATATTAGCCTGTTCGAAAATATATTCAACGAATATAGAAGTAATATAGAAGGATATTTCCTATAGTAATTTTGAGGACACGTTTTGAGGAGACATTTAGTTCGACTTAGGGTGAAATCAGATGGAGCGGAAAATAGGCGACGGAACGTCACAGAACCTCAATTCCGCATCTTTGTATTCCGCCAACGGAGTAAAGACGACGTTATAGACATCAATTTTTATTTTGTTTAAAAAAATTATTAGTGCTTCAATAACCTCACGTAATATTTTTAATTTGCTTTCCATAGCTGTACTTTTAATTTCAATCAAACTTTTAAATTCTATTTTGGTTAACTATTTGTTTAAACAATTTCAAAAAGTCTGTGACGCTTCTATTATCCCGTCAAATTTGTTTCCCTATATTCACATGGAGCGGAATAGAAGTTCTGTGACGTTGATTAGCAATTTTATAAGGGTGAAATCAGATGGAGCGGAAAATAGACGACGGAACGTCACAAAACATTCATTCCGTCGCCTTGTTTTCCGTCAAATTTTTTCCCTATGTTCACATGGACGGAATGTAGCTGAAAAATTGTTAAAAATAGCATACAAATGTATCCGCGAATTTTAAATTAACAACAAAAATGTTAAAAAAGTTGGAAATAATCACCTATTGTTATTGTAATGAGATTCTTTTTTTATAAAAATAAAATATATTTTGTTATTATAACCAAATATTTCAATTAACATCATTATTTTTTAATTACAAAATTGCTAATCAACGTCACAGAACTTCTATTCCGCTCCATGTGAATATAGGGAAACAAATTTGACGGGATAATAGAAGCGTCACAGACTTTTTGAAATTGTTTAAACAAATAGTTAACCAAAATAGAATTTAAAAGTTTAATTGAAATTAAAAGTACAGCTATGGAAAGCAAATCAAAAATATTACGTGAGGTTATTGAAGCACTAATAATTTTTTTAAACAAAATAAAAATTGATGTCGTCTATTACGTCGTCTTTACTCCGTTGGCGGAATACAAAGATGCGGAATTGAGGTTCTGTGACGTTCCGTCGCCTATTTTCCGCTCCATTTGATTTCACCCTTACCATCATCGGGTAACTGACGGGAGAAGACCAATAAGGGTGAAATCAGATGGCGCGGAAAATAGATGACGGAACGTCACAAAACATTCATTCCGTCGCCTTGTTTTCCGTCAAATTTTTTCCCTATATTCACATGGCGCGGAATGTAGCTGAAAAATTGTTAAAAATAGCATACAAATGTATCCGCGAATTTTAAATTAACAACAAAAATGTTAAAAAAGTTGGAAATAATCACCTATTGTTATTGTAATGAGATTCTTTTTTTATAAAAATAAAATATAGTTTGTTATTATAACCAAATATTTCAATTAACATCATTATTTTTTAATTATAAAATTGCTAATCAACGTCACAGAACTTCTATTCCGCTCCATGTGAATATAGGGAAACAAATTTGACGGGATAATAGAAGCGTCACAGACTTTTTAAAATTGTTTAAACAAATAGTTAACCAAAATAGAATTTAAAAGTTTGATTGAAATTAAAAGTACAGCTATGGAAAGCAAATTAAAAATATTACGTGAGGTTATTGAAGCACTAATAATTTTTTTAAACAAAATAAAAATTGATGTCGTCTATTACGTCGTCTTTACTCCGTTGGCGGAATACAAAGATGCGGAATTGAGGTTCTGTGACGTTCCGTCGCCTATTTTCCGCTCCATTTGATTTCACCCTAAGGCGAACCAACCAGTAAGGCGAACAGCCGCTGGGTGGAAACCCGAAAACTCGTATTCTCGCAAGCGCAGGAAAAAGGTCTCAGTTTGTATACAAGAGCGACAAACTTCCTTCTCTCTCAAGGCGTCTGAAGCAGGGCCAACTACATAGCCTTACGGATGAGTTCCCGTAGTCGGACCTGGGACGAAATGCCGTAACAATGAGTTCTTTACTTGTTCTAACTTCTTACATTGCCATCATAATGTAATTGTGGACGTGACTTAATGTTGCACCCCCACATGTCTACGTTTATAGGGAACACGGAACAATGAAACTTCGAGATCCGAGGGTTGAGAACTGAGTGTTAAGTGTCGACTATAAATTCGAGCCTTAACACTCCTAGATGTTGGGCCCGAATTTATAGTCGGCAATCGACCTACAGCATATTATACTATTGAAGGCAGCTCCGAAGCTGGAATTCATAAACCCAACTCAAGGCCCGAATTCATAGTCCTGTCTTGAGTATTAAGTATGACTTAAAACTTAAGTATTGTTACTTGAGTATCAGCTGTTACTTCAATTGAGTGTTACATCTTTACCAACGAGTATCTTATCAGTCTGATTTTGTTTCATAACTAATTGTGATAACCTCTTCATGTAGCACTCAATTGAAGTAACGGCTGATACTCAAGTAACCATACTTAAGTTTTAAGTCATACTTAATACTCAAGACACGACTATGAATTTGGGCCCAAGTAACGGTTCCATCATCTTTTTTTTTTTTTCATCATGAGATAGACAACAGAATGAGGTTTAAGTAGCAATGATTACTTGAGTTGGGTCTTTGTGCTTCGGCACACTCAAGAAAGATGAGGATAAGCTATAGGTAAAGAAAATCTGTAAAAAGATATAAAAAAAACCTCATCTTTATTAAACGTCGTTCTATGTCAACTGAAGATACAGAGGTTAAAGAGAAAGCAGGACTTATCTTTAGCTGTATTGAGAACGCTCTGACTTTCGCTTCTTCTACAGGGAGGCTGCTCTAGAGTAGCCCCCTGGGGGGTTACTCTAGAAAATTGCACAACTCTGTACCATAGAGACAGAAGATATAAAATCAATGTGATGAACAAAGATAGCATATATCGATGCACTAAGTTTATCGCTCCGGAGCGACCCCCCAGGAGGGTTGCTCCGCATTGATAAGTTGTGTATTAATAATTGCGTATATCGTCGGTGATATACGTATATCGTTGGTATATCCCCACGGTCGTATAAACAGGTCATTTAAATCTCGTAGAGAGGGTAGGCTTCTTATTAGACATTAAAAGTTTCCGATTTCTGCCACTGGGATAGGGACGCTAATATACTAATATTCAAATTTATAATGTTTTATCTTGTAAGCCACATTTACCGATGCTTACTGTAAATACGTATCGGTAACGTACGTAAAGTTACAGAAATAAATTATTTCGTTATTTTTTAAAATATCTTTCAATTAAAAAAATAATTAAGTAATTCATTTATATGATAGTCATGTAAGATATCCCTGGTAACATGGTCAACGCAATTTTGTTAAATTATATTTTCATTAAATTATAAATTATAATTTTTAAATTCAACATTTGCTTTCTTCAAATCTGTCAACAACTCTTATGAACATGTTCTCGCAAGATTCTTATGCGAGATAACTTCAAGTTAGCTGTATGCTCACGTGATTATTCTTATGATAAGATTGCATTTAACTTTTGTCCTTCTGATGTAATTTTAGCGCAAATCTGCTGCAAGATTCTCACATAAAACTGCTTTGATTCTGTTGTACATTTGCGTGTTCATTCTCGTCATATAATTGCAATTAACTTTTGTCATATTTATGTAATTCTGGGGTAAAGTGCTGCTGCAAGATTCTTACAGAAGACTGCTTCGATTCTGCTGCAAGTTGGCGTGTTTATTCTCGTCATATAATTGCGCTCAACTTATGTCATTCTTATGTAATTCTGGGGTAAAGTGCTGCTGCAAGATTCTTACGAAAGACTGCTTCGATTCTGCTGCAAGTTTGCGTGTTTATTCTCATCTTAGAATCGCACGTTTCGATTGGCAATCTGTTACAAATCTGACGCACGTTTCAGTCGCAATTAAATTTCAGCAGATATGCATTAAAATGTGGAAACAGACCACGCAAGTTCTGCGCAATCGAGCTTGCAACAGATTGTGTTACCAGGGAGTATATTACACACCAAGGGAGGTAAAGTACTGGCGAGTCCATAGCACATATAATTGCCACCTCGAGCCGAAGGCGAGGGTGGCAAATATGTGCTATGGGCTCGCCATTTTACCTCCCGTGGTGTGTATGCTATTTTTCGGCATACCCGGGCCGAAAATACAACTTTTGTTTTTCGGTGCCGGGACGAAAGTTGTGCTTTCGGACAGGGTATGGCGAAAATATATTTTTTAATCGTAAATAATATTTTCAAAAATATGAATTATCTTACTAATGTTAATTACGAATAATAACAATAAATTTTTTATTTTAAACTTTATTTTAAATTATATAAGGGCGGATGAGCATGTATCATTTTGCATCATCTTGTTACCAATACCGTTGTGGTCTACTGGCTAGCGTGTGCACTTTTGATTTTTGCTACTCAAGATCAAATCCCTGCAAGAGCACCAATTTTTTTTATTCAAAAAAATTTTTTTTTATTTATTTTTAATTAAATCTATTTTTTTCTTCCATACAAACATACTTTTCGTCAGTAATTTTAAATCTTTTTGTGTATAAATAATTAACTTTAAGTTCTTTTAATATTAATATAATTAAATAAATAAGTCATAAATAATTACTTTATTCAATTAATATAAAATTCATTAATTAAAATTTTTTTAATTTGATGACACGTACACTGCAAATTCATGTGCGTTAATTCACACACTGATAGTGAGTACTTTTACACGTTTCAGTGTGTAAATTCTATTATGTGTGTAAAAAAACGCACTTATGTGCGTAAAAGTATCAGTATACACATTTTATGTGTAATTTTACACACATGAACAGTTTAATGTAAAAATTTACACACATAAATGCGTAAATCTACACATGTATGTGTTTAAAATTTATATTTGTACATTAATACATTTACTGTGATTCATTTTTATTTTACATTAGTAAAGTAGATAAATTTTCAGATAATTACAGTACAATATTAATAATTTTTAATCAAAGGTTTTCTAAAAATATATATTTTAATATTAAATTGTATTAGAACTACAATATTCATTGTTTCAAATTTTATGTAGTCTTTTATTTTAATTGCCTTAAGTAATTGATGATAATATTTTATTATTTAATAAGAAGTTTAATTAAAATTTTTCATATGAAAAAAAAATAATTTTATTGAATTGAATGCATCTATTAAATTAATAATATGAAATTCAGTAATCAATATTAACCTTATCAAATAAATTATTTAATAATAAATTTTTCATATGTTTATTTTTTTGTAAAAAAATAATTGTTTATTTGATAAAAAATTATTTTAATTATACAAGAAAAATTATTCTACTGATCTTTATTTTTTTTAATTAGAATTAATTACTCATGATTATTATTATTTATTTCGTTTAAATTTAGAAGTGTTTAAAAATAATGAAATTTTTATATTAATAAACGATAAATATAAGAAATTATCATGATCGTAACAAGCGTTCCGTAGCGTAATAGGTAGCGTCGATGCCTTGCATCCCGTAGGTCGTGAGTTCGCGCCCGAGTCAGGTCGAAAATTTTTTAAGCGTTTTTATAGGCGATATTATTGTAATAGGTTAATTCTTAAAGTAATTGCACATTAAAATTAAAAAATTCGAACACAAAAAATTGTAACGCCCATAAATATAATTTTTAATTTTTAATGTGTTTCAATCTATTACACGTTTTATACGTTTAATTTTACGCGCTTACGTGTGTTAAATTAAACATCTGAAATGAGTTATGGATTTAACACAAAAAAGTGTGTAAAAATGGCGACAGCCGAATTACACACGTAAGTGTGTTAAGAGCATGACGAAGCTGCCCGTCTTCTAATAATATTTCCAATCCTAACTTATGAATAAACGATGCGTTTAATCGAGTTTTTTTTCTACAAAGAAAAAATTTGTAAGATTAAACTCTAGTGCGGACAACTCAAGAAAACCACCAAAATATTATACATACAAAGTTATAATAAAAACTTTCAATATATCGTATTTTAAGGTTAGGTTTGTCGAGTTTGATATCTAATTTCCAATCCAAGCTCATAAAAAAATAACAAGTCCGAATGATTTTTTATTTTAACAAAAATTATTGTACTAATATAACTTTAGTGCGGACAAGTCATTATATTTGTTTAATTTAAGAATTTAAAAAGATATCGATAAAATAAAAAAAGCAAAACTCGATCGCTGCAGCTCCGACATGCCGTTAAAATAACACACTTTAATTTGCAGTGTAGATATATTATTATATTAGATATATAAAAAAATAATTAAAAAATACATAAGTAAATATTATAATTGATTATTTTTTACATACGAATTCTAGTGAAATTATCTCTTTCATTTCAATAATATATTGAAATATATATATGAAATATTATTAGTAAAAAAGATTCTAATTATTTATTTTATATAAATTTTTTTATTTGAATAAAAAAGTAAATTTTCTTATATAAGAAAGTTAATTTTATATGCTTTCATTTATTATGTATTTTAATTAATAGTCCAGGCGTACTCACTATTTGGAGAAAAAAGTTTGGTAATTATTCACAAATATTCTTTTTTTTCATGTAACTGAATCTTTTATTTGAAGAATTTTATTTGAAGTTAGTTTTAATGTAAATAAAATTAAATGGATTTACAATAAATAATCGATTAATAATGAGTTATTTATTTATGTAAGAGACTGCCGTATTCCGACACAGATACCCGTTTTACCGACTCTATTTAAAATTTATTTTTTATAAAAACTAGTTACTGAAGGAAGAAATTAAGAGATGGTTTCGATGCGTATTATTAAGTCCTGGCTTTACACCAGGACGGAATTAATGATTGATTATGTTGTTGTTATGAGAAAAAAATATATTTTATTATAATATTAAATAAAAGAACAAAGTTTGATTTTAAAATGTTTAATTTGAAAGTAAAGTCTAGTGATAGAATAGCTCTACCAATTTTAATTGTTATGAATCGTTCTCACGATTAAATATACTTGAATTGAAAGAAATATAGATCAAAATATAATTGTAAGAATCTTACCTTGATTCGGCTAAGTAGATGCAGGCAGACAGTAAATAAGTACACTTGATTTAATATTTTAATTATAGAGATTTTATTTATTACTTTTATAATAAACTGAATATAGTGCAATAATATATTGCGCGAATAATTTTATAGTACGAGAAGTATAGTTGTAATAAATGTATCTTTTGAAGTACTTGTAGAAGTTCTTTGATAAAGTGCTTTGAAAAAGTGTCTGCTTTAAAGTGCTCGCCTTCCCTGATTTGATCTGTCTTTTTATATTGATGATTGCTGCCTTGTTTAAGAATTTGAATTGGTGTCGACCGATGGAGCAATGCTTATTCTGCATTTTGACTCTTATTGAATGATATGGTTAACGTCCCGAATGGAAATTTTTCGGTGTATCAAAATGTATAAAAGTGTATGAAAGTGTATTGAAGCATACAAAAATGTATCAAAGTGTATGAAAATGTATCTAAGAGCGATTTTTCAGACCTTATTCTCGATCCATTTTGATACACTCTGATACACTTAGATACACTTTGGTACACTTTGGTACATTTCTTAAAAAGTGAGTTAAAATTAAATTTCCTCAATTTTTTTGATGTTATACACTTTGACACATTTTGATACACTTTGACACATTTTGATACACTTTTACACACTTTGATACACTTTTACACACTTTAATATACTATGGTACATGTTGATACACTTCTGAGTATTAGCCTAAATTGTTTTTCCTGTTTTATTTTGCACACGTTTGTACACTTTGATATACTTTTACACAGTTTGATACACTTTAATATACTATGGTACATCTTGATACACTTCTGAGTATTAACCTTTTCCTGTTTTATTTTGCACACGTTTGTACACGTTGATACACTTTTACACACTTTGACACACTTTAATATACTATGGTACATCTTGATACACTTCTGAGTATTATCCTTTTCCTGTTTTATTTTGCACACGTTTGTACACTTTGATACATTTTTTTTCTTTTTTTTTTTTTTTTTAAAGATTAATATATAAAGGATATTGTCTTCTATATGATTAATCTTTTTTCTATGGTGAGGTCGAGGGAGTCCCCGCCCGGTATCTGTTTATCACATTACATCAGGCTAGACTGTCAGACCCACCATACCGAAAACTTTGACTACCGATGGATGGTCAGCCACTTTTGGTGACCAACAATCAACCGATACCCAATGAGATCGGATTTTTGAGAGTCGCGATATAAAATGGCACGTACACTAATTTTCTTTCGAAAAAAAAGTTTAGAGGTACCTGGCCAGGATTCGAACCCATGCCCTCCGCGTTGAAGGCAAGAGCTCTATCCGTTACGCCACCGCGCTCTCTTTATGTAATATAATACATTTTAATAAAACACGATACACTTCGATACATTTCTAAGTAAGAAATTAAAAATGGTTTTACCATGCACACTTTGATACACATGCGTACATTTTTTATACATTTTAATAGTGTTTAATACACTTTTTAGGCATGAAACGGTGTATTAAAATAAGCCGTTTTCATTTTAGATATTTTCATAAATTTTAATGTATTAATGCCCCTTGGGATAAATGTAAGGTTAATAAAACGACAATATTGAAAAAATTGAAAAATATTTTTATAAATTATAAAAGTAAAATATAAAAAGTAATTTAAAACATAAGAATTAGCAATATATATTTGAAATATAATTTGTAATGAAAAACTTACATTCTATATTGGCATTAAATATTTAAACATTAATATTATTAGAAATTTATAAATAATAAAAGTTTAATAGAGACAACTTCAAAAAAATAATTATTCTTTTGTAATACATATCAAGTAATGAGATAAGATAAATAATTTATACTAATAAACACATTTTTAATTTAATAACATTATTAAATATAAATATTTAAACATTGTTGTTTCTAAGATAGTTTTTTTTTTATAAATTTTCATTTGTATTGTCTATTGAGACTAAGTTATTTTTTGTAGTCTTTGCAGTCGCATCTTCATTATTATTAGTATTATTGCTGTTTCCATTTTGCACAGTCAATATGTTACAGGGATCTTGTTGATTACACAGGCCCACAAAATGAAAAAAAATGTCTGAACTTTTGACCGGACATACATATTCCCATGTATTTTTCGACGCTGAATCCGAATCTGTAATAAAAATATAGGGTTTTCCTACCTTTTCTCAGAGTTTTATTGAAAAAACCTCATTTTTTACGGTTTTTTTGCGGTTTTTCGAGTCTAGAAAAAACAAATCATGAGATACGGTTAATTGGACTTCAAAATCGAATTCTACGGGAAAAAATACACGGGAAACCATACCTTCAAATTTTTTTAACGCGATTCTAGTCCTCTGTATGGGGCTGAAAAGATGAGGAAATCGGTAAAAGTCGAAATTTTGCCTAAAATGGATTTAAACAATATTAAAATTTAATCATGCGTCTTTTGAAGAGTCGATAAACATTGGAAATACTATCCTGGGGGTTTTTCAGATTGCTGATCATGAATTTGAAGTCAGATTGTGTAAAAACTACTTCTAGAGGGCGGTGACAAGAACTGTATATGGTAAATTTATCGATTTTTTAAAAATTTTACGTCTGAAATACTAATTTTAGAGTCTTTCACAGCATTGACTGTAAATTCAAGATATTAACTTAGCCTATTGTGTACGTTAAACTTAACATTTTGTCTATGTTTGTCTCTCTCTCTCTCTCTCTCTCTCCCGATGTTTTTTTAAATTGGCTTACGCTTACGTACACGTTTCTCTTCGAATGACCGATGTAGTGGATTTCTGACACGTTTTTGTCCTTTTTCGCAGCTGTTTCTCTTTTTATCATCCAGCAGTAATCTGCTAACATGTTGATACCCCAGTTTCCTTGAAATCTACGTTCAAACTCCTTTAAATCTTGGTGAAATCGTTCACCATGCTCTTCACTAAAGTCTCCATTATTTTCAGGAAACTGATCAACGTGTGAATCAAGAAAATGAAGTTTTAAGTTCATTAGACAACCCAATTTTTCAAAATTACGTACCATTCTTTTCACAATAGCTTTATAATTCGTGTCTTTGGCATTACCCAAAAATTTCGTCGATACCTCTTCAAAACTTAACCATGCTGCCTTTTCAACATCAGTCATGCTTTGTTCAAAGTTTTCGTCTCTAAATAAAGTTCGGATTTCAGGACCATCAAAAATACCTTCATTTAATTTAGCATCAGATTTATGGGGAAATACTTTGCTTATATATTGGAAGCATTGACCGTCCTTGTCCAAAGCTTTAACTAATTGCTTTATCAATCCAAGCTTTATATGCAGAGGCGGTATCAAAATTTTCGAAGGATTAACGAGTGGATCTTTTATAACATTCTGTTTTCCAGGTTCAAACGATTCTCTTGATGGCCAAATTTTCTTTTTATAGTGTTTTTCTCTATCTCTGCTATCAAACATGCATAAATAACATGGGTACTTCGTAAATCCAGATTGTTGTCCAAGTATCATAGATAAAATCTTTAAATCGCCACATATTTGCCATTTATGTTCTCTATATTTTATTTTCGTTAAAAGTAGTTCAAGATTGGAATACTCTTCTTTAAGTACTGTTGAATGTGCTAATGGTATAGGAGCATATTTATTTGTGATATTGAGGAGTACTGCTTTAAGGCTGCGCTTTGATGAATCAATGAATAGTCGCCAATTTTCAGGTTTGTATATGTTGGGTTTCAATTCATCAATAAGACCTTTCACGTCCGTGCAATAAACCATATTAGAATCATTCTTGAAATAATTTCTAAAGCGCTCTTCTCGATTACGATATGCACATACTTTAGTACCCTTTGTCAACATATTTCGTCTCTTAAACTCTGAAGCCATAAACTCTGATTGTTCCTTAGATAAACCACTCTTTCTACCGCCTCTGCATATAAAGCTTGGATTGATAAAGCAATTAGTTAAAGCTTTGGACAAGGACGGTCAATGCTTCCAATATATAAGCAAAGTATTTCCCCATAAATCTGATGCTAAATTAAATGAAGGTATTTTTGATGGTCCTGAAATCCGAACTTTATTTAGAGACGAAAACTTTGAACAAAGCATGACTGATGTTGAAAAGGCAGCATGGTTAAGTTTTAAAGAAGTATCGACGAAATTTTTGGGTAATGCCAAAGACACGAATTATAAAGCTATTGTGAAAAGAATGGTACGTAATTTTGAAAAATTGGGTTGTCTAATGAACTTAAAACTTCATTTTCTTGATTCACACGTTGATCAGTTTCCTGAAAATAACGGAGACTTTAGTGAAGAGCATGGTGAACGATTTCACCAAGATTTAAAGGAGTTTGAACGTAGATTTCAAGGAAACTGGGGTATCAACATGTTAGCAGATTACTGCTGGATGATAAAAAGAGAAACAACTGCGAAAAAAGGACAAAAACGTGTCAGAAATCCACTACATCGGTCATTCGAAGAGAAACGTGTACGTAAGCGTAAGCCAATTTAAAAAAAACATCGGAAGAGAGAGAGAGAGAAAGAGAGAGAGAGAGAGACAAACATAGACAAAATGTTAAGTTTAACGTACACAATAGGCTAAGTTAATATCTTGAATTTACAGTCAATGCTGTGAAAGACTCTAAAATTAGTATTTCAGACGTAAAATTTTTAAAAAATCGATAAATTTACCATATACAGTTCTTGTCACCGCCCTCTAGAAGTAGTTTTTACACAATCTGACTTCAAATTCATGATCAGCAATCTGAAAAACCCCAGGATAGTATTTCCAATGTTTATCGACTCTTCAAAAGACGCATGATTAAATTTTAATATTGTTTAAATCCATTTTAGGCAAAATTTCGACTTTTACCGATTTCCTCATCTTTTCAGCCCCATACAGAGGACTAGAATCGCGTTAAAAAAATTTGAAGGTATGGTTTCCCGTGTATTTTTTCCCGTAGAATTCGATTTTGAAGTCCAATTAACCGTATCTCATGATTTGTTTTTTCTAGACTCGAAAAACCGCAAAAAAACCGTAAAAAATGAGGTTTTTTCAATAAAACTCTGAGAAAAGGTAGGAAAACCCTATATTTTTATTACAGATTCGGATTCAGCGTCGAAAAATACATGGGAATATGTATGTCCGGTCAAAAGTTCAGACATTTTTTTTCATTTTGTGGGCCTGTGTTATTTAAGGAAGAGGCTTCATTTAATGGAAATTTATTTTAGTTAAAATTTTTAAAATGTATCAAAGTGTGCAAAAGTGTATCAAAGTATGCAAAAGTGTATCCAATAAAAACGACATTTTTCCTTTATTGGAAAAATGTATGAAAGTGTATTAAAGTGTGCAAAAGTATATCAAAGTGTATCAAAGTGTGCAAAAGTGTATCAAAGTGTGTAACACATAGCAAATGTAGAAATTAATTTTAGTCAACATTTTCGAAAAGTGTATCAAAGTGTATCAAAGTGTGCAAAAGTGTATCAAAGTGTGCAAAAGTGTATCAATGTATGCAAAAGTGTATCCAAGAAAATCAACATTTTTCCTTTATTAGAAAAATGTATGAAAGTGTATCAAAGTGTATGAAAGTGTCCAAAAAATATATGAAAATGTGCAAAAGTGTATTAAAGTGTATCAAAGTGTATATCATTAACGAATATAAAAAATTGATACCAAGAAACTTTTTTTTGGAAGTGTATAAAAATGTATGAAAGTGTATCAAAGTGTACCAAAGTGTATTAACATTTGGTCCGAAATATCGCTCTTAGATACACTTTGATACACTTTGATACACTTTCGTATGATTTGGATACATTTACCATTTTCACTGGGGGTGGTAAATCTGGTTCATGTAGTCTTCGTAATTGTACTTATTTTGTTAATTCTGAAAATCGCATTACACTTGGTTTCTTAACAAATCACTTACTTTTACAATATGCTTGCTAAGGTAAATTAGCTGATTGATCAATAACTGCATATTTTTGGAATGATAAATTTTGAAATAGAAGATACGTCGTGACGTAACAGTATAATAAATAGCAATATTTTCTCTGACACACTGAAAAATTTTTCGTACGAAAACACTATAATGAAAACCAAAAAGTGTTTTGACACGAACGTATTAATGCTCTAGTTTACGAATGTTCGTAGTTATTCAGCACGAAGATCGTAGTGCATGAGCTGTAGAAAACGGTACAAGTAAAACCCTCTGACGCTCGAAGAAGGGCTATGAATTTCGTAGAATATATGATTGATACTAAAATCATATGTGTATACTTTGAATTTCGTAGCTCAGCACTATGAGCTTCGTAGTAAAACAACACGAACATTCAAAACTCCAAAAGAGAGTCGAGTGCGGCTCTCCCACTCCTTCACACAAAAAGCAAATGAGGGGAAAAGATAAAACTCACGCTTTATGAGAAAAACAGCCTCGATTTAAATGGCGTTCTTTAATAACATATATATTATTTATATATAGATGTAAAATTAAAAATATATTTTAATATTTTACGCAATCTAAGTGTGAAAAAAATTTCAATTAGCATTTTGAAAACCCAATATTTCAAAGAATTCGCTAGAAAACACGCGCGCATTTTTTAGTAACGGTAAGATGGATCAGTCTTATATACAAAGTGTACTCAACTCTCACCACTTGCGGGAGTTGGACACAAATTTCAACGCGACAAAAACGTTTAGCTAAAAAAATTAGCTAAAAATTAAGCTTAAAATATAGCTGTTTTGACTCGTTGAAATTTGTGTCCAACTCCCGCAAGTGGTGAGAGTTGAGTACACTTTGTATATAAGACCGATCCATCTTACCGTTACTAAAAAATGCGCACGTGTTTTCTAGCGACCCCAGGGACATTATTACTTAGCTTTAGTGTATGTATAGGTTAACTAATTTACAGCGAAGGTAGGAAAGGACAATATAAATAAACTCGAGTATATCTGAAAGCTACTCTAATAATGTTTAGCTAAAAAAAATTGTTAAAAATATAGCTAAAAAACAGCTAAAAATACAGCTGAAATTACAGTTATGTTTTCAGCTATTCTCGGTCAAAAAAAACATCTATAAAAACAGCTAAAAATATAAGTAAAATACAGCTATATTCATTTATATTATAGTAATATTCATGTTTTTTCAGGTAAATATCTATGAGTAATAACCAAATTATCAACTGAAAATTTAGTTATATTTTTAACTATAAAGGATATCTAAAAAACCATTTATTTTCATCTATAAAGTATAGTTAAATATCTAGCTATTAATATATTGTCATAAGTACACTAAAAATTTAAGTATTTTTTTTAACTATAATAATAGCTATAAAATATAGTTGAAAAGGTAACTATTAATATTTTCGGTATAACGAAATTATTAACTATAAAATTAAGTACATTTTTAACTGTCAAAAACAGCTAAAAAACACATCGATATAGCTGTAAAAACAGCTCGATATATCTATATATTTAACTATTTTTTTAGCTATATTTTACAGCTAACCTTTTTTGACCGGGTATAAATACACTAAAAAATCAAGTGTTTTTTTTAACTATAATAATAGCTATAAAATATAGTTGAAAAAGTAGCTATTAATATTTTCGGGAGATAACGAAATTATTAACTATAAAATTAAGTACATTTTTAACTATAAAAAACAGCTAAGAAAACACATCGAAATAGCTGTAAATGCAGCTCGATACAGCTATATATTTAACTATTTTTTTAGCTATATTTTATAGCTAACCTTTTTTGACCGGGCACATATGATATTAGTATCAATCATATATTCTACGAAATTCATAGCCCTTAACTTCGAGCGTCAGAGGGTTTTACTTGTACCGTTTTCTACAGCTCAAGCACTACGATCTTCGTGCTGAATAACTACGAACATTCGTAAACTAGAGCATTAATACGTTCGTGTTAAAACACTTTTTGGTTTTCATCATAGTGTTTTCGTACGAAAAATTTTTCAGTGTGTCAGAAAAAATATTGCTATTTATTATACTGTTACGTCACGACGTATCTTTTATTTCAAAATTTATCATTCCAAAAATATGCAGTTATTGATCAATCAGCTATATATTTTTAATTTTACATCTATATATAAATAATATATATGTTATTAAAGAACGCCATTTAAATCGAGGCTGTTTTTCTCATAAAGCATGAGTTTTATCTTTTCCCCTCATTTGCTTCAGTTGCGGATCCAGCGGGGGGCGAAGGTGCGATCCCCCCCCCAACCGTATAAGTAGTACTCGAAAATTGAATCACCGAACCTAATTCATAATTATCAATTATATGTAATTTGTTAAATAAATAAAAATTATATAAAATATATTATTTCGATTGAAACGAACGTGCATGCCGTAATATAAATTTTCGCTCATGATTAAAAATATATTATTTTGAGTTAAATTTTAGCAGTAAGTAAAATAGAACTCTTCTTAAATATTTTCAATCGATTTCTCGCAATCATTTTCTTGTTTTCCATAATGAGAAAAAAAATGATTGCATGTAATTACGGAATCAATAATTCTAATGATCCGCATAAGAACTGAAAAGGTTATTTATAAGTGAATTTTCTAATAGTAATGTATGTCATAAATGTATATCTTAATTCTATCGTTGAATTAGAAATAATAAAATTTAAATTCATATCATTAAAATTCAAATGATTTAAAAATTAAATAATATAGAATATTAAATTTATTTAAACAATTCTCTTATTTTATTAGGAATATTTAAATTTAATACAACGTCATTGCTCAAAATTTTTGATTCTGAAGTGCAAATATAAAGGACATTTTCGCAGCTACCTGGTGTTTTATTCATTATAATGTTAATTACTTTTCAGCATTAATTTTTTTAATCGTTACAATATTAATTTAATCTTTTAAGAGCATGACGAAGCTGTCCGCCTTCTAATAATATTTCCAATCTTAACTTATGAATAAACGATGCGTTTAATTGAGTTTTTTTGCTATAAAGAAAAAATTTGTAAGATTAAACTCTAGTGCGGACAACTCAAGAAAACCACCAAAATATTATACATACAAAGTTATAATAAAAACTTTCAATATATCGTATTTTAAGGTTAGATTTGTCGAGTTTGATATCTAATTTCCAATCCAAGCTCATAAAAAAATAACAAGTCCAAATGATTTTTTATTTTAACAAAAATTATTGTACTAGTATAACTTTAGTGCGGACAAGTCATTATATTTGTTTAATTTAAGAATTTAAAAAGATATTGATAAAATAAAAAAAGCAAAACTCGATTGCTTCAGCTCCGACATGCCGTTAAAGATAAATGTAGATATATTGGTTTCTACCGCGACTTCTGTGGAAAAACTAATAATCAAACTAGTCAAAGTAGTATATGCTTATCCTATATGATTTGATTGTGGTTGTAATTATAACAGTGAAAATATCAAAACAAATGCAAGCAAACTGTACAATTTTTTTTCATGCGCAGTCTTCTATTCTCCGGAATAAATGTTAGTTACAAAAAAATTTTGATTTCTTTTAATTTCATGATTTTTGTTAATTTCATTTGATATTTCTTATCATTTTAATGATGTCTACTCTAGTTGATTTTAAAATTGGTTAATTTGATTTTGTAATAATACAGTGATTTCACTGCATTTTATGCGATTTAGAATCGATTCCAGAGCAGGGTGATCACTGATTTCAAAGAGTGAATAGCCCCTCGGCGTACACGCGTATTCCAAGCGTAGTGGAGCTTATATATGTTATATACAGCTTTGAGTCTTTGAAAACTGGAAAACTATAATGTCGATGTACAAGTTCCCACGGTGATATAAAAAAAAAAAAAAAAATAGAGGCGTCCGTGGCTCAGTCGGCTAAGGCGCGTGCCTAGACGGCTGAGACTCGTCGTTCTCGAGGTAGCGGGTTCAAATCCCCGTCAGATCGAGAAATTATTGGTGGCATTTTAACACATGTCACTGGTTTTTTTTTTCGGAGACGGGAATTTGCTTGCTGACAGAAAAAACATTGAACATCCACCGTTTTTTCACGAGTTCCAAAAACTACAGTACCTCAATGTTATCACAGTCGCTAATACCCATCATGGGGGACGCGACTTTAAATAACTAAATTATAAAAAAAAAAAAAAAAAAAAAAAAAATCCTATATTAGTTCTAAAATATCATTTTGTGAAAAACAGTTAAAACAAATGTTACTGTTAATATTAGTCATAAACATATTATATATTCCTCATATTCTTACGATTGAATTTTAGTTGTTTTTTTTTTCTAATTCCAAGAACTTTACAAAAAAAATGTGGTAGATTCGCAAAGACTGAGGGGCGATTCAACCTATGCTACATATGTATGTATCACGCGTACGTAATGCGCGCGCACACTTTTTATTCTCTTGCTCACAACTAAACGTCGTAATACATACATATGTAGCATAGGTTGAATCGCCCCTCTGATACTAAACATAGATTGGAATTTATAATATAAATCAATTTATATGTAAGGCTCATCTTTGAATTTTATTACAATTTAATTTATTGCATGTTTGTTACTATACAGTCTAAAAGAAGTTATCTTAAAATTATTCAGAAAAATTAAAATAGTTAATTATACAAATCATGACTTAATTTCTTTACTTTTACCCGTTCCTATACATTACAAGTATACACGCTTTTTTTAAAAATATGCTTAAGAGGCGGTCGGAACCAAATCGGTGACTTAGTTCGCTGCTTGTAATAAATGCTTATAATAATTTATTCATTTATTAATATGGTAAAAATATAGGCATTTCCTCTAGTCATGTATATAAAGAATAATTTAAAATAGTTAAAGCCACAAAAATATACAAAATATTGTTATAAAGCGAAAAATGCTACCCAATAATCGACACGACAGTTTTTTGCATGCGGTATATGTCAAGTCAGTTTGATATTTGCAATAAATGCTTATAATAATTTATTTACTTATTCATATGGTAAAAATATAGTCATTTCCTCTAGTCATGTATATAAAGAATAATTTGAAATAGTTTAAGCCATATAAAATATACAAAATATTATCGTAAAGCGAAAAATGCTGACTTGATATATACCGCAAGTCATCGATTTGGTTCCGACCGCCTCTTAAGAGAAGGCCGTATCATTCTGTCCTTGTCTAATCTAAATTTTCGTTATTATAAATAAATAAACTATTTTCATAGAAAAGTAAGACAACCGCCTAATAGAGCAAAAGTCAAGCAAACGATTCTTTCCTATCAAAAAATATGAAATTTTTATTATTTTTCGAGTGAAGTCTGAAACGGAAAAACAATCGAACTTGATTGAGTTGATTGAACTGTTTTTTCGCTTCAGACTTCATTCGAAAAATAATAAAAATTTCATATTTTTTCATAGAAAAGAATTGTTTGCTTGTCTTTTGCTCTATTGGGCGGTTGTCTTACTTTTCTATGAAAATATTTTAATTATTTATAATAACGAAAATTTAGATTAGACAAGGACAGAATGATACGGCCGCCTCTTAAAGACGTTTTTTTAACTTCAAAGCATAGAACCTCATCTAAGACCAAAAAACAGTGATTTTCTTCAATTTTTTTTTCATGGAAAGAATTAAATAAAAAATTTAGATTTTTTAACGCTTATAATAAGTGTTAAAGTAAGGAGAATGATTTTTTAAATATAAAATACTTTAAACTTGTTATAAAGCAACAATCTCGAAAAAAGGTGACTAATTTATCTGTACCATAGGAGCCGTGAGAATTATTTAAAATCAAAGCACCAACAATTTTTACATGGTATATAATTTTAGAAATTGATTTTTTCATTTTTTTCGTTCTTTTAAGAACTATAAAAAATGTAAATATCATTTACATTTAGGTATAATTATCAACAAAATTAAATCTACTTTTATAATATGATCCATTCAGTAGTTTTTGAGATGTTGCAGGTAAAATTTAAAAATACTGGTTTTTAGAAAACGTGATATAAAGATACGCTTTACCGCATAAATTCAATACAAGTTGGACTGCTTTTTCATTTTACATCTCTTTTATTAAATTATTTACAATTCAAACTATTTTAACACAATATATTTTACACATGATAAGCTATTGAGAATGCAATTTTCAGTATTGATCACATTTTATTAATTCATATTCCTACCCATAAGACTTTTTTTTTTTAAAAATCAGTATACCTTTTCCCGGTATCGCCCCCCCAAGGGAGGTCCCTTGATCCACCGCTGATTTGCTTTTTGTGTGAAGGAGTGGGAGAGCCGCACTCGACTCTCTTTTGGAGTTTTGAATGTTCGTGTTGTTTTACTACGAAGCTCATAGTGCTGAGCTACGAAATTCAAAGTATACACATATGATATTAGTATCAATCATATATTCTACCAAATTCATAGCCCTAAACTTCGAGCGTCAGAGGGTTTTACTTGTACCGTTTTCTACAGCTTATGCACTACGATCTTCGTGCTAAATAACTACGAACATTCGTAAACTAGAGCATTAATACGTTCGTGTCAAAACACTTTTTGGTTTTCATCATAGTGTTTTCGTACGAAAAGTTTTTCAGTGTAAGAATAAATTTATTTTGTCGCTTTGTTTTCCAGCAAAGTTGGAATAACTTGAAAATCTTATTTTCTGCCTCTAATCTCTAATTTTATAAGTTATTCCAACTTTTCTCAAAAATAAAGCAATAAAATTAACCTATCTTCATAAGAGAAAGTATCAATTTTTATTATACAAATCAAAACTGTCTCTTCATTTCTACCTTTAGCAGCGAGTTTTTGGGAAGAAATAAAATTTTTGTAATCAGAAAAGGACAGAGGGATACAACGGCCTCTTAAAATAAATATTGAATAAATGCATTTCAAATTAATTTTCTTGCTCAAGAAAATTCACTTTTTTATTTAGGTAAATAAATTTGTATGAAAAAAATAATTAATAACTTTTTTACTAGTAATATTATGTGTATATATATATTCAAACAAAAAAGATAATTTTACAAGAATTTGTATGTAAGAAACAATTTATTGAAATATTTACTTACATATTTTTTAAAAATTATTGTTTTTTGTATAATCTTCAAAAAATTAAAAGAAACACTTTGTTATTAATTTAATGAATTTTATATAAATTAAATAAAGTGATTATCTATGATTATTTCATTTAATTATAATTACATTAAAATAATTATTCACACACAAAAAGATTTAAAATAACCATATTTGTAAAGTATATTTGTACGAAAATTTTGTACGAAAGAAAGAAATAGATTTAATTAAAAAAAAAAGAAAAAAGAATTGAAAAAGTTATGAGAAAAAATTGATGCTCTAGCAGGAATTCGACTCTCAGTAGCAAAAATCAAAAGCGCACACGCTAGCCACTAGACCATCGCGGTATTGCTAACAAGTGGGCATGAAATGATACATGCTCATCTACCCTATATAATTTAAAATAAAGTATAAAATTTTAAATTGATTGATATTATTCGCAATTATAATTATTAAGAAATTCATATTTCAGCGAATATTATTAACAATTCAAAAATATAATATTATTTTACTGTATTATTATATAAATAAATTACCTACACCGAAAAAAATCCGTTACGCCAATGGTTCCATACCTCCTACAACTGTTATTGTTCGCGAGGTTGGAACTACAGCGGTCTAAAATATGCGACGCACATTATTAGATAGGTATAGTAACAGAGTAGTTCACTGTAAATACTGCAATAGTTCGAGCGCTGAACGTTGACTGTTGGGGGTAAATGAAATACGATCCGTCAAAACACACGAACGCGCGTGATTCCAGACTCGAATGATATTAGCGTCGATGAGGCTTTAGTAAAACCTCATCGACGCTATATCATTCGAGTCTGGAATCACGCGCGTTCGTGTGTTTTGACGGATCGTATTTCATTTACCCCCAACAGCCAACGTTCAGCGCTCGAACTATTGCAGTATTTACAGTGAACTACTCTGTTACTATACCTATCTAATAATGTGCGTCACATATTTTAGACCGCTGTAGTTTTAACCTCGCGAACAATAATAGTTGTAGGAGGTATGGAACCATTGGCGTAACGGATTTTTTTCGGTGTAAGTATTTTTTATGAAAATTAAAAAAAAATTTTTTTTTGTAATTTTACATACATTACCAATATTTTATAACATTTATAATCATTTAATTATTTTAAACAATATAGCACAAGAGCATGAGACATATCGTATAGCGAGGTTTATATGATAAAACAGTATCAATACTATCATTACAGCGCCGTTACCGTAGCGGACTTTTCGAAAGCTTAACTCATTTCTATAAGAGGCCTACCCCCACCACGGGCGTTTCAGGACCTGTTTACGAGGCAGTTTGCTATGCAAGCTCAGAGTAAGTGGTATTCTGAGCTCTAGCGCTATCATGGCGGCACATAACTAATTACTGCGTATGCGTGCATGCATGAACATATACGTGTTTCTGTGTGGGTGCAACGGCACGCAATGCGCTGCTATTAGAGAAAGGTCTTCCTCCACTACTTTCGAATGTAAAACACTCAAGTTTTACTATATCTTGATGTAACGTCATCGAATATACACGGATAGATTCATAAATGTGCTCGTGTGACAGCAATGACAGCTCAGAATGCCATCTGCCCCGAGCTTGCATAGCAAACTGCCAAATACAACTGTCTATATCCCAGCATGAAATGTTTCTGAAACATTTCAGGAACGTTTCAAATGTTTATGTGAAACATTTTAGAAACCTTTCATAAAATTTCTGAAATGAAAATATGTCCGCTAACATCATATGTAATAATATTAAAAATAAAAAAAAAACTTTTTAATGTACCACGTTTTTATAATGAACCAAAAAGTATAAAATAATGTGTAATAAAATGAAAAATGAATAATGATTTGAAATAAAAAAAACGTGGGGCGCATGTTTATTATTATGTATTGTATGCGCCCCACGTTTTTTTTATTTCAAATCATTATTCATTTTTCATTTTATTACACATTATTTTATACTTTTTGGTTCATTATAAAACGTGGTACATTAAAAAGTTTTTTTTTATTTTTAATATTATTTTATACTTTTTAGTTCAATTAAAAACGTGGTAGATTGAAAATTTTTTTTATTTGAATATTATCTTATACATTTTGGTATTATTATTATTATTAATAATATTATTTATCGTGTTGTCCAACAGTGCATATTATATAGCATATATATTGTTGTCAAGGGACTAAAACGTATTTCATCTATTTTTTTAGAGAACACGTAATCACATGGTGAGTTTCCCGCCATTTTGACGATAATGACGCCATTAGAAATTCAACCAAGATTTATTGTTTTATGCATTGTTAGACCATAAAATGAATAAAATACAGTCTCAAATTTTATATGTACAATACAAAATGCTGTAATTTATGTCTAATTGCAATATGAGAAGTTAAAGAATTTTAAAAATTTTCGAAGATGGTTAGACACTAATGTTAAAAGTATATCTATATATAAAATCTTCAAAATTTCAATTTTCCAATATCTCCGTATATAATTGTATTAATATATTTTCGGTGGGAATATATATTTAATTATATTATCCAACAATGCATGCAAAAATATAATATTGAATATATTAATATATTAATATATTTGATATATTAATATATTTGATATATTAATATATTAATATATTTGATATATTAATATATTTGATAAAATATATAATATATTTGATATATTAATATATTAATATATTTGATATATTAATATATTAATATATTTGATATATTAATATATTAATATATTACTATATTAATATATTACTACATTTGATATATTAATATATTAATATATTAATATATTAATATATTAATATATTAATATATTTATATATTAATATATTAATATATCAAAAGAAGATTTTTAAAATTTTCGAAGATGTTTAGACACTAATGTTAAAAGTGTATCTATATATAAAATCTTCAAATCTTCAATTTTGCCAACATCTCCGTATATGATTGAATATATTAATATATTGTTCGGTAGATATATATATTTTTTTTATAATATTGCATTGTCATCCAGTTCCGAGCTATATTTAAAATTTCAAGTCTCTAGCTCATCAGGAAGTTAGTTTACAATCGGTTGCAAAATTCGTACCGAACAGATAGACAGACAGACAGACAGACAGACAGACAGACACCAAAGCGAGTTAATAAAAACGTAGTAAAAACGTAGTAAAAACCTTTTAGAATTTTTTATAAGAAACATTTTTAAAACTTTTTAGAAATATTTCGAGATATATTTTTTAGAAACATTTCAAAAACGTTTAAAAATATATTTTTTAGAAAAATTTCTGAAACATTTCAAGATATATTTTTTTGAAGTATTTCAGAAACGTTTTAGAAATATTTCAAATGTTTTATTTATTACTCTAAAAACGTTTCAAGAAACATATTATGAATATTTCAAAAATAATTCCTGAAATATATTTATGATATATTGATAAAATGTTCTTCAAAACATTGCGAAAACATTGTATGGAATGTTTTTAAAATGAAGATATGTCCACGAAAATCATATGTAAAAACATTTTATGGAATATTTATAAGAAACATTTCAAAAACATTTCGAAAAAATGTTTCTTGAATTATGTATAAAATATTTCAAAAACATTTTATGTTTTATTTTGTTCACAGAAAGGATTACGCGAAACATTTCTAAAATATTTCAGAAATCTTTTTATGAAACATTTTAAGAAACGTTTTCGAAATGTTATACAATTATCTATACAATACACTTAAGATTTATTTTGTTCATCATAGAGATTACTTAAAACATTCACATAAGACTGAGTACAACTATTACATCAACAACTTAATATTATCATACTTATAATTATTGCATACGCTGTGAACCTATCTAAGATATCGCACGTATTACATTTTAGCTTTCAAGATTCTTATTTCTCTTATATATCAGACTAGAAGCACTCTTACCGCTTGCGAGAAGAAGCAACCAAGTGCTAAGAGAAAGTGAAAATCAAAAGACACCATCACGCTGATGAATTCTAAGGTATGAAACAATTTCTTAAGACATTTCAGGAAATATTTATGAGAAACATTTTAGAAACATTCCAAAAATATTTCATAAAATGTTTTTTTGAATAATTTCTTATATAATTCAAGAAACATTTCAAAAAATGTTTTTAGAAGATTACACAAACATTTCGTGAAATATATTTATAAATTTTATGAATCTTTTATGCCACATTGAGTAAATAATTTCATGAAATGTTTCTAAAAAACCTTTCTGAAATGTTTCTTAAAACATTCCGTAAAAAATTTCTGAAATGTTAAGAAAACGTTAAATTAATTTAGTATCGTTTTCTATAATATTTTGTAAATATTGCTTGAAATGTTTCATATTGTCGTTTTGTAATATTTTCTTGATATGTTTAAGAAATTTTCACAAAACATTTCATGAAATATTTTTGTGAAATCTCAGGAAAACGTTTCTGAAACATTTCTGTTATATTTGTATCAAATATATAAATAAATCAATATATTTAGGCATATAATTCTTTATTCAACTCATACATGTTGCCTTGTGCGCGTCATACGTGAGAGACGTGTATCTTACATATTACGCGCAAGGTATATTACATGTAAAATAATATCTTCCCTTTTTTTACAAAACAAATAAAACAGTTACGCTATAAATCTAATAAATTATATGAAATATTTTAGTTATGATAAAAAATATGAACTTAAGGTTAAGGTGATGATAAAATTTAAATTAAATATTAATGTAGTTCGATTAATCGAAGTTTACAACTTAAAGCACTTGGGTGCTGAAACACAAAACATTTGTAATAGATAAAATATAAAGTTAAAAGTAGTCTTATAATACAAAACAAAGTCTTTGAATTTATCTGGTGTCTTCGCAATTCTTTTAGGTCTTGAATCGGTCCGCATATTTTGTTGAATTTGAGGTGCTCTAGAAGGTGAATCTGAAACGTGCATAGGCTCCTTTGCAGTATGCGTCAACCTCTTATCTGTGACTGATTCTGGGTTTACATCCGCCGTTTGCTCATCCTTGATCGTAGGCATTTGGGGTCTTCTGTCTGTATCATAGGCTTAGGATGCCTCAAATCATCATTTTTAGTTTTTATTAAGCTACTATTTTATCAATATCTTTTTAAATTCATAAATTAAACAAATATAATGACTTGTCCGCACTAAAGCTATATTAATACAATAATTTTTGTTAAAATAAAAAATCATTTAGACTTGTTATTTTTTTATGAGCTTGGATTGGAAATCAGATATCAAACTCGACAAACCTAACCTTAAGATACGATACATTGAAAGTTTTTATTATAACTTTGTATGTATAATATTTTGGTGGATTTCTTGAGTTGTCCGCACTAGAGTTTAATCTTACAAATTTTTTCTTTGTAGCAAAAAAACTCGATTAAACGCATCGTTTATTCATAAGTTAGGATTGGAAATATTATTAGAAGACGGGCAGCTTCGTCATGCTCTTAAGGTGCACTACATTTCTTCTGTATGTCTTGTCGTCTATTTCGATAAGATAATCTCTATCCTTTATCTTCCCTTGTACAGTTCCTTTTGTCTAGCTTTCTTCAGTGTCTGGATTTAGCTGTACTGCAACCTTTTGTCCCGTTGACAGTTCAGGTAGTACTTTCGTCTTTTTGTCATAATAAAATTTGCTCGCTCTTCTGTTCTTTATAATTTTATCTTGAACGTCCTTGATAATTTTTGGCTGTACAGCTTTTATTTTTGATAATAGGTTAGTGTGTGTATGTCTTAATAAAAATCTTTGACAAGGACTGGAGCCAATTTTATTAGCAGTATTTCTCCAATATAAGAGTGTAAACCACAGGTCATTTTTACTAAGATTAGATTTTTTAATTAGTCTCTTCACTATTTTTACAGCTGACTCTGCCTTAGCATTACCTCTTTGGTGTTTAGGTGCTGATGTTACAAAGTCGAAATTCCAAGTTCTTGCAAGATTTCTCATATTTGAGTTATTGAAGTTTGTGCCGTTATCTGTGCAAACTCGCATTGGGATTCCGTAGCGGCTGAAGTTCTTACAATTATCAACTAATGTCTCAGCGCTCATATCTTTTAAGATATCCAGTTCGAAGAAATCAGAAAAGTGATCCACTGTAACTAGAAAATTCTGCTTTTTGCCTTGATATTCTGTAAAGAAAACATTCATAGGGATATACTGAAACGGATATTCTGGTATCTCATGACTTTGCATGGGAAATTGTCTCTGAGATTGTTGATATTTCATACAGATTTCGCAGTTCTCGATCATTAATTTAATTTAGGCCGACATTCCTGGTCAGAACAGAGATGTACGTGTGAGATTTGGTGTAGTCTTGATGCTGATGTGTCCTGTGTGTAGCTTTTCTAAGATTTTCTTGCGCATAGACCTTGGAATGACTACTCTATCATTTTTAAAAATCATGTCCAAGTAAATTGATAACTCTTCTCTGTATTTGTAATATAACTTACAGAAATCCTCAACATCTGCAATGTATTTTGGCCATCCTGCGTAAATATATTCTTTTAACTTTGTTAAGTTAGAATCAGTATTTGTGGCTTCATAAATTTCTTGCAATTCTTGCCTGGAAAGTCGTGCTAATTTTGATGGATCAATCTTCTCAATACGATGTGAAATCTTGGATTCCTCAACTTGAAATACATCTTTTTTCCCCCATTTTTCTTTGTCGCTAGTCGATTGCTTCTCTGGAGCTCGAGAAAGCACGTCAGCAACTACATTCTCCTTGCCTTTGATAAATTGAAGAGTTAAGTTATACCTTTGTAAGACCATTAACATTAATTGTAACCTTTTCGGTGCTACAAGTAACGGTTTTTTGAAAATATTTAGTAAAGGCTTATGATCTGTTTTAACTATCACATTAGCATTGCCAACTAGAAATTGGTCAAAGTGAATACATCCAAAAACTATTGATAATAGCTCTTTCTCTATCTGCGCATAGTTCCGTTCTGCACGTGTTAGCGTTCTTGAGGCATAGCCGACGACTCGATCATCCTGACACATAGCAACACCTAATCCATATGCGCTCGCGTCACACTCCAAAACGACTGGTTTGTTAATATCAAAGTATTTGAGTATTGCACGCTAATGATTTAATTTCATTAAACGCCTTTTCTTCAGTTTCACTCCAGATCTATTCCATATTGTCTCTAGTGAGGGTTCGCAGCTTTTCAACAGCCGTTGCTAGATTTGGTAAAAATCTACTTAAATAGGTAGTCACGCCAAGAAATCGAAGAAGCTCTCCTTTATTCTTAGGAGGTTCCATGTTTTTTATGGTACTTAACTTGTCTTGATCTGGCTGTAATCCATTGCTTGTCAATACGTGATCCTCGACGTGATCAAAAAATTTTACTGATGTTTAGCAGAGTCTTACTTTTTCACGATTCATTTTACAAATCTATTTTTTTAACCTGATCAGAAGGTTATCTAGATTTTGATTATGATCAGCTAGAGCCTCATCCATGGTATCACCACAGCCATATATTAGAATGTCATCGGCTAGCACCTCAACACCTTTCGAGTCATGGGTAATTTCGTGCATTTTATATGAAAAAATCTCTGGTGCTGGTTGGACCCGAAATGGAAGTCTTAGTCATCTATAACTGCCAAACGGAGTCCAGAATGTTGTTAGTTTGCTAGCTGATTCTGTTAGTTCCGCTTGTCAAAATCCTTTTTTTGCGTCCATTGTTGAAAAAACCTTAGCTTTTCCGATTTCTGTAAGAATTCCATCTAGTGTAGTGAATTGATAACGAGGTCGTTTTAGTGTGGCATTTAGAGGAACCGGATCAATGCATATTCTAAATTCTTTGCCTTTTTTAACAAGTAGCATGTTATTTACCTAGTCCGTGGAATCTTGTTCTTTTACTGAGATTTTATCTTTCTCCAGCTTTAATATTTGCTCTTTTACCGATTTTCTTAAACTAAATGGTATCCTACGAGGTTTTTGTATGCTTAGTTTTATGTTTTCATCGATTCCTATAGTAACTTTTCCGGAGATGCCTCCATAACCTTCAAAAACGCTTTAGTGCGTTGAGAAAAAATCCGAATCCAGCGTTGCGAAGTTGATTATATTAGCTAGATGCGAACAACATTGAAAGTATAAAAAATACATAAAATGGTAGTAGGTTTATGCGTAATCATACCGCAGTCAATCATTGCGACCGTCTGTACAAGATAGTAACGTAAATCCGAGTAGAGCGCTGCGACTGCATTTCCGGGTCAATCGCTTCGACTTGTCGGCATCTCCCATGCCGACAGCCGAAACCGGGCACAACTTTTAGCGTTGCATGGTTGCTTGCTTCGACTTGTCGGCATCTCGCACGCCGCAACCGGAGATCAAGCACAGAGACAACGTTGCGAGTTCGTATACTTCGACTTTCTAGATTCTAGTACTGTGAAAGTCGATATTAACACTTTATGTCAATTTAAATTATGTGTTACTTGAATTTTCATTCAAAAAGTGTTTATATGATTACTAAACAAGTAAATGTTTTAATTCTTTATTATTATTTAGATTAAATGTTATTTATTAACATATTGTATAAAATGTTTATTAAATTAAATGAGGACTCATGTTTCGTTATACTTTAACATTTACTCGAATTTCAAATATGGTGGATGATACGGATCATTATAAAAGCTTATATTTAAAATTTGTTTCATCTGAAAGATCCGCATTTAGTTTACCGATGATTGTAAAAGATTTGAGGGGTATAATAATTCCTGTATGAAAATATATGTTAATATTTATAAATTGCTTTAATGGTGTAAATGACTTTTTTTTAAACTATAAATACAACCAGCCTTCCCAATAATTCTTCATTTATTTTATAGCGATTGCTTCAAACAGACATCGGGCAATGCACAGGTAAGATCGCTTCATTACGTTCTACAGACAGCGCTATAAAGAGAAAAAGATATAAGGAGCATTATAAAAAAGAAACAGTAAAATTAGAACGTTCTCGAAGACATAATAAAAAAAAATAAACACAATTAAAAATATTCATTTAAATAATAACTTTTTACAATAAATAATTTTTTATCTCTTATCATATTTGTATATCGCACGTTTAACAATATAGGTCAAAATAGTTCCAACACCGCCAAAACACCTTTAGTACAAGTTTTAGTGACGATAAGAAAAAGAAAGAAAATCAATCATCATCAACCTGGAAACAATATTCTGATAAATTCTCAACAAACACTTATTCTATTCCTGGAAGGAAAGGATACAAAAAATTTTAATTTGAAAAAAATTCATATACTTACAGACGGTCCTTTTCAGGACCAACAAAAGTTTATACGTATGAAATAACAATTAATAGATAAAATATACTATTTAACATTCAGACCTTGAATATTATAAAATATATTATTTACATTAATATTTTTTCATGGCAATGTTATATGATATTTAATTACTTATTTATACAATTTTTATAACGTTACTCACATTAAAAAATATACACATACACACATACATATATACTATACTGACAACTGAAGAAAAAAGACAGAAGATGCAAATCATTTCGGGTTTCAAGGTCACCACAGAAGCTATAACACCCTCAGATAGGTGCAGGAGAGAGGACACCTTATTCACCAGAACACCCAGACAGTAGGAGGAGGGGAAAGTGGGTCAAATCAATTCACGATTATACCACCCCTTTATACCATGACACCTGCCAGATATGTAAAGGGGAGCGAGACAGGGGAGAGCGAAACAAGGGGGAGAAAGACAGGTGCAAAAAATCGATATGTCTCGCTATACTAGTCCATATACTACTTACAACTTCGAACGTCAAGGTAGTTGATGTGAATCACGGCATGCTACCGTCGGAAGAAGCGTGTTTATTCTAAATCTTATACAATATTGCTTTAAAATTGATTCCCTTAAAGATGACTTACTAGGAGAGTATCACACCTCCGGATCACGGATTTTGCTCAAACTTCGGGATAAGTTTTCAGATGATAAAATATGGAAAAAGCTAAAGTTATAGTCATAAATACTCAATATTTCCCTAGTTATAGGCAATTAGAGAAAATCACTAAAAAAGTTACTAGATTTTTAAACGCATATAGTTCTTTAGCGTCGATAGCTACAAGCTTGAAACTTTTTTTTAAATTAAAGCTGAGCTCAAATCCTTTCAAAATAGTAAATAGCATCTCCCATGCTGACAGCCGAAACCGGGCACAACTTTTAGCGTTGCGTGGTTGCTTGCCTTGACTTGTCGGCATCTCGCACGCCGCAACCGGAGATCAAACACAGAGACAACGTTGCGAGTTCGTACACTTCGACTTTCTAGATTCTAGTACTGCGAAAGTCGATATTAATACTTTATGTCAATTTAAATTATGTGTTACTTTAATTTTCATTCAAAAAGTGTTTATATGATTACTAAACAAGTAAATGTTTTAATTCTTTAATATTATTTAGATTAAATGTTATTTATTAACATATTGTATGAAATGTTTATTAAATTAAATAAGGACTCATGTTTCGTTATACTTTAATATTTACTCCAATTTCAAAAATTAGATATCTTGTTTAAGTATATTCATTTATTATTTATAATAAAATGAAGTTGATCAATATTTCACATGAAAATATTTACTAAGTCGACTTAATCAGTCGATATAATCTAATAAATACCTATCTATCTATCTAAATGATATCTGATAACAAATGTATTCTTATGTTTTCTTCAAAATTAAGGAGAGAAAAAAGATCTTATAATCGATTATAAAATTAATATTTTTCTGACTCTTTTGCAAATTAAGAAGTTTTCAGTTATTTCCCCGTTGAAAATGAGAAAATTGATCAGGCAAGTTTCCTGTTAACTTCTTTTTGTATATTGAATAGTAACCTTTCACCAATCAGGTATGCTAAAAAATTTACATATTTTAATTTTCAAAAATTCAATTACATTCTATAATTTATTCATAAGAAAAATGGTTCTATTAAATTTTTACTTTGGTTCGATAGTTTTGAATAAAAAATTTATTAAAACATTAATTTTAAAAAAGATTTAAAACTAGAGCTCTGAAATTTATTTTTCCTATTTTGGGATCCATTTGGAACTTATTCCCTCAATTTCATCAATTTTCATTTTTTAATTGTGCCAGTGAACATGAAATATCTCATATTGGGATTTAAAATGGACAGATAGTGGGGAAAAAATGGCGCCGACAAAAGTCGAATTTCATTACTAAAGTTCAGCTCTCGTCGGCGCCATCTTTCCCCCACTATCTGTCCATTTGAAATACCAATACATACATACAAGTGTATTATTTTACTAAACACTCATTAAATATAATAAAATAATATTTGAATAAAATTTATTTTAAATGGAATTCCAAGATTTGAAGATGAATTTTTAAACGTTCTAACTTTGTATGTAACTTTTTTATAAAAATTTTCAAATAGTTACCATTCTCTTACATTATAAAATACACAACTGTATTTGCGAATAAATTGTCCGTTTCGAAAATAATAAACAAAATTCATTTTTTTTAAAGCTATATTATACAGTACCTTTAAAATTTCATAAAAAGTATAAAATTTTTAAGAGAAATAATGGGTTTATATGGAAATATTTTGTAATTATGACAGCTTCCAAATTAATAACATCAAATGATTTTTCATTCCATAAATATGCAAGTGGATAACAAATTTATGAATTATTATTTTGGTTTTGAATTATACTTTATAAAATTATGTAAGAATTCTTTTCTAATTTCAAACAAATATTTTATTAAAACTTTATTTTATGAATGAAATTATAAATTTATATTTTTAAAGGTAGATAGATAATGTTTATTTATTTTGTAAAAAGAGTACAAAAAGGCGTGTAATACATGAAATAGTAAGTAATAATTCTATAAAATGTATTGCACAATATAAGATAAGATATCACAGTCAATTATTAAAATTAATATATAATACTGTATCAGTAAGTCACCATGTAAAAGTGATATCACAGACTATTCTAAATACACGCAGAAAACATAAATTACAATAAAAAACAATCTTAAATATCTATCAGTCATTGAACTAAAATACATAATTTAGAAGAGGAATCACTGTCATGACATCAATAAAAATAAAATTGGACAATACTATAAAAATAAAATTGAACAATACAATAACAAAGTAATAGTAAATAATTAAAAAATAAAATAAAAATTACATTTAAAGAATAAAAACAATACCAAGATGTCATGACTTCTAATAAAAACAGAACCACTCATACTTTTCGCATACATTCATCCATCATTCACGCTAATAAATACATTTACACCTTAAATCTATATATAGGACAAAACAAAATAAATTAACACAAAATTTAAATACTTAAAATTAATTTCACTCGAGGTCGAGTAAGTACATCCTCAAAGCCGACTTAAACCTGCCGAGCGATGGGAGATTTTTTATACAAGCAGGCAGAGAGTACCAAAAATGCGCACCTTGAACTTAAAGGGAATTTCTTCCAGTCTCAGTACGCATGAAGGGCACCGCGAAGTCCTTAATCTCGGGAGTATTCATGCGCACGATTTTATACATAAGTACAGCCATAAAATACTGTCTCCTTGAACCAGTACGCAGCCAACCAAGCGCAGCTCTATGAGGAGAGACATGATCGCCCAATCCTACGCCTAATACATATCTCACACATGAATTTTGCAGTCTTTGTAATTGTCTTCTCAACCCCTGCGAAGCATCAAGCAGAACTACTGAGCAGTAGTTGAGGTGCGGAAATAGCAAGGCGGCTGCGAGTTGTTTACGCAGGGCCTCAGTGGTGTACCGACGAAAGAACCGTGAACTATACATTATCCTATTAAATTTTTTAGTCACCATATTAATATGCGGCTCCCAAGACAACTTAGCGTCAAGCACAACACCAAGGCTCGTAACGGTATCAGAGAAAGATATGCTGACACCTCCCTCAAGCTCAATCGTTCTTGGCTCACCAGCATAAAAATCATTAATAAAACGACTATTGTCAAAAACGATCGCCTTAGTTTTGCTTGCATTTAATGTGAGAGAAGCATCGACAGCCCATCTCGACACCGCCCTGGCCGCCCTCTGCATAATACGAATACCTTCATTCAGATGTTCATAAGGAACCAGAGTATAGATTTGGTGGTCATCAGCATATAATATGTGCTCGACACAACAGGGGTCGAGCGTGTCTCGTATGTTATTAATGTAAAGGCAGAACAACAGAGGCTCCAGCACTGAACCCTGTGGAACTCCTAGATTGGTTGTTAGCCAATCCGAATCCTCTTTTAAATGTGTAGAAACCATTTGTTTCCTACCTGATAAATAGGAGTTGATCCACTCGAGTGCAGCCCTAGAAAACCCCATCAATCTAAGCCTCACAAGCAATTTGGAAGGGGAGATCGTGTCGAATGCCTTACTAAAGTCAAATAAGAGTAGTATCGTGGCAAGTTTCTTGTCAAGACCTGATCTTATGTCGTCTGTAAGTTTAAGTATGGCAGTCTGCGTAGAATGATGCTTCCTGAAGCCAGTCTGCAAAGAATCAAGTATTTTGTGTGTCATAATATACTCCTGCAGTTGGTCATGGGCAATCTTCTCGAGAACCTTTGAAAGAAAATATAATATTGCTATGGGCCTAAAATCTTTAGGCATTTTAGGTGCAGGGCACTTCTTTAAAGGCACAATACGTGCGCGCTTCCAAAGGCAAGGGAAGACCCCCGTGCAAAAGAGGAATTGAACAGAGTCACAAGATGCTCTCCAATATCCGGAAGTGCTTTAAGTATCACACTCTGCGGGATGCCATCCTCGCCACAAGCCTGTGATGAAATATGCGAAATCCCAAGGATTACATCACTAATATTAATTGGCTTGAAGGCAAAACCACTTCACTACACTCAGAAACAATCCTTTTTCGTTCCGCAGTATCATCGTGTGGCGAGACCGACACCCCCGCCAAATGTGCATTAAGCTCATCTGGAGTGAATCCATTCAAGTCCCCTTGAGGTCCGGACAGGAGTCCCAGATCTTTTAACTCCTTCCAGACATTACCTCCAGCAAGAGCATTGAATAGTCTATTATGATAATAATTTGTTTTAGCTTGTTCCGTCCGTTCATCTATTGTTTTACGCAGCTGCAAAAATTCGGAGAGATATGGCTCCTCCTCTACGATATCAATCTATAACCTCTACGATATAAATCTACGATACGTGGCATCTCTCTTATGCCGCATCTGCGACAACTCTTTATCAATCCAAGGAAATTTATCTTTACCAATTTTAAGTGTTTTTAGTGGCGCTAGATTTTGTATTGCCGCCGTAAGGTTGTCACAGAGGCAAACAAGCGCAGATTCTGGGTCAACTGTACCAACTATAAATGGCGTCCAATCACAGCCGGCCAAACTCTGTACCAATAAGTTTGGACTGATATCTTTGTAATTTCTATACTTAATTATTTTATTATCTGTCTTGATGTGATGACAAGAAATACATACATCAATCAAATTGTGCCGACTGTGAAAATTCGCCGGTAAGTTGCGTGCGTCAAGTACTGTGTCATTATCGTCAACAAGAATCAGGTCAATCCATGTGTGAGACGTTGGAGTGTGATGTGTGGCACCGTGCTGAACCAACTGTAACGAAAACTCAGCCGACAGTTTATTAATAAATTTGGCATCACTGCTCTCACGCAGAAGATCGGCATTCAGGTCTCCCATTATAATTTTATGAGAGTATTCGGAAGCAAAATTTCTCAAGTTATCTAAAAAATCGGTAGTTTTAAAAAAGGAAATTGCAGGAGGTTGATAAATAACAGAAACCAACACGGCTTCGGAGCTGCCCAATTGCATGGAACAAAAAATATACTCAGGTACCTCCGGTTTACCTTCACTATGATTAGTTTTGGTATCCGAAGTAGCCAAAATAGTGCACTTTAAATTGTCTTCAACATACAAAGCAACTCCTCCACCACGCAAGTCTCTGTCCTATCTGAATACTTTATACCCTTTGACCCGAATGACGTCATCCGAAACAGATGGACTTAGCCAGGTCTCAGCCACTCCAAATATGTCGCAAGAAGGACCATCACTTAAAAACTCATGTACCTGCCCAATGTGAGCCCTCAACGAAGTCACATTCAGAAAGCACGCTCGCAGTTCACCCTCCTCCCTGTACGACTCTCAGAGGAAGCCCGGTGCAGTCATTGGGGAGAGGCCACACTCGACGTTACTCCATTATTTGTACTTAATAATTGATTTGTCGACATATTTCGTTGATGTTCAGAGGCTTCATTATTATCACATATATTATTATTATTGCACTTAATATTCGATGGAGTTTCAGAATTTACATTAATTACATGCACACCGTCTTTTAATTTCTTACTTTCTGTCAATAAATTATTAAAATCATTTTCATTAAAAAATTTGTGAGCTCTCTCCCCTCTCTCCCTCTTCACCAGAAATTTACCATGTCTATGCCAAACAAATTTAAAGCCTTTTTCTTTGGCATACTTTTTTAACTTTTTAAAATTAACATATTTTTCTTTAGGCAAAAATTCATTAATAAATATCAAGCCGTGGCGTTTGATGGCGGGAAGACTGCCAAGGAGGCAGGAATGGAGATCCGCTGTCGAAAAACCAGTGAATTATCGTTTAGCCTCAAACACTTTATGCACCAGGTTCTCCTCAGAAAGTCTAACCAGCAATGAGAACGAACCCCCCGGGCCGCCATTGATCTCACGATCTGTAGACACCCCGTTTACATCATCATATTTAGCGATTTTCTTAACTGAGATTACATTTGTACGCTTGATTACCGGGAGAATGGTATCAAGAACGGCACAGGCGTAATCATCCGGCCTAACATTAACTGCTGAACAGTCAAATTCTCCAGAGATCACCAATGTACTGCTCCCAGAGCCATACTCCGTCTCAACTTGACGAGGTGCCTCCTCACTAATTACAGTATGAGTGTATGGTGTTTGTGGCATTTCTACAGATTTAGATGTGCGTAATGTATGCTCATTCATTCCCGTGAGATCCGCGACGGCCTGCACCACGCCAGCTACCCCGGTTGTAAGGTCAAAGAAACCCTTGTCCATTCCGTGAAACTCGTTATTAAGAAAAGTTTGAATATTATCAAATTTACAACTAATTGTTTTATTATACGTTTCAATTTTATTATTTAGAGCGGACAAGAAATTCCTTTCCGAAGTGAGTATTATTTCCCTAAGTTTGCGATTTTCCTCTAACAGCTGCATCTGCCCAATTTCTAATTTTTTAATATATTCATTCTGTGTATCAATTTTGGACACAATATCCCGCAGGCCTTTGTCAAAATTTTTAACTTGGCTCTCTACAGCCAAAAATCGAACAAAAGAATTTAATATTGTGTCAAGCCTGCCAGATAGTGTGCCCTCTAGAGCAGATACAGCTGCCTGCAATGAGGAAGAATCTAAGTCACTTCGGACTACATCAGAATTATTTTTCATAAAATTATTACTATTATTATTATTACTCGGGGCAGCGAGCGCAGCGCCACCTCCCAATAGTTTATCAGATAAAGGCATCCCTATTAAAAAAAATCAGGTGAAATTTTAAACCATGCTTAGTCAATTTAGAACTATTTTTGAAAATTTTGGAAAATTTTAAACTTAGAAATTTTTTTAGATAATTTGGTCTTAGAAAAAATTTTGACTAAATCACAAAAAAATTTCTAAGTTTAAAAATTTCAAAAATTTTTCAAAAATTGTTCTAAATTGACTAAGCATGGTTTAAAACGTGTAAAAACCAACAAAATCGATACATGATATTTTGACATGATAAATCACCTGATAAATCAGGTGACTTGTCACCTGATTTTTTTCACCAGGGATACTTATTCTACTTTTCCCTCCATCCGCCGTGGCACCGCTGTTGTTGGACAAAGTTTGCGATGATAAAGTAGTTTTCACTCTTTCAGGCTGCTAATGTGAGGTGTTAACAGATGTCACTTTCGAGTCAGTTCTTGATGGTGTAGAGGCACTGATTGGCTGATAAGGAGCAGCTTTGCGTTTGACCTGTAGAACTCCATTGGCCTTGATGCTTCCACCGGCAGACGACCTTGAATTGTTTCTTATTTTTTCCATGCATCTTTTAGACTCGTATTTTGTGCCACTTTCCATTTTTGAGCGAGTCATGCATTTAGCATGACAGCGCTGCCGGCATGTGAAACACAAATGGATCTTTGCCATGCCCCATTTATTATTAGTGGATAACTTACAGATCGCACAACTGTTCATAACTCCGACCTCTTGTGTATACTCCTTAACGGCATGTCGGAGCTGCAGCAATCGAGTTTTGCTTTTTTTATTTTATCAATATCCTTTTAAATTCATAAATGAAACAATTATAATGACTTGTCCGCACTAAAGCTATATTTATACAATAATTTTTGTTAAAATAAAAAAACATTTAGACTTTTTTTTATGAGCTTGGATTGGAAATTAGATATTAAACTCGATAAACCTAACCTTAAAATACGATATATTGAAACTTTTTATTATCACTTTATATGTATAATATTTTAGTGGATTTCTTGAGTTGTCCGCACAAGAGTTTAGGCTTACAAATTTTTACTTTGTAGCAAAAAAAGTCGATTAAACGCACCGTTCATTCATAAGTTAGGATTGGAAATATTATTAGAAGGCAGACAGCTTCGTCATGCTCTTAAAGGGTAAGGTAAACTTCTATATTATTGGTCGAGGAGTAGGTTGAAAAATCAGCCACCAGAATCTCTGCCTGCAGATGAAAATTGCCGCCCAACTAACCTCAAAACTGCAACAATTCTAACCTCCAAAGTGCAGCGTCTTGATGTAAATTATGAGATAAAATGCAAGGACCGCCAATAAAACTGATGATTCATAGCTGAAACGGTGCCTTGCAAATTGAGCGTGCAAGAATCTGTAAGAAAAACGCCCTAGGGCAAAAAAATGCAGCACCAGAACAAAAATAACAAGAGTGAAAAATAAAGCGTGTTTAACTACTTACAGATGGAGAGAGAGAAGATCAATGATTTTAAATTAAAACCTATGTCTCTAAATTAATGATATTTTATTAAAATTATAAATAAATTATATTTTTTCAAATGAAATAAATATTTAGCACTGTATAATAACCTATATTTTTAATTGAATGTTCAAGTCTCTTTAAGTTAATTATATGACAATATATTCCTTTTTCTTAATAATTGTATAAGATTATTCAATGAAAGTAATATCTCATATACTTGCGCATGGATTTAATTTTTAAATAAACTTACTAGGAGAGTATCACATCTTTGAATCACGGAATTTGCTCAAACTTTGTGATAAATGTTCAGAGAACATAATATAGAAAAAGCTAAATTTATAGTCACGAACGCTAAATATTTTTCTAGTCCAGGCAATTAAAGAGTATCAATAAAAAATTGACTAGATTTTCAAAAACTCATAGCTATTAAGCATTAATAAAACTTAAATAAAAACTATGCTTAAATCATTTCAAAATAGCACTTGCATGATATAGAAAAATTTTTTTTGAATGTGTAGATATGTCAATAAAATATTTTATACATTTAAAAAAAGATTTGATTCTTCGAAAATTCTATGCATACTTCTTAGTAAAATAATGATATACTTTATTTATAAACGATATTCAATCAGGTAATTTGCAGAATATAAAAATATTTTTTCCCTAAAGTTATCGAGCAGTAAAGATTGGATCTGAATTTTCTTTTCAAATCTTTAATTGATAATAAAAGCTAAAATTTGGTCCAATCTTTATTACGCTGTGATTTTTAGAAAAAAAATTTTTTTTATATCGTGCAAGTGCTATTTTGAAAGGATTTGAGCAGTTCTTATTTAATTTTTATTACTGCTTAATAGCTATGAGTTTTTACAAATCTAGTAAATTTTTTATTGATACTCTTTAATTGCCTGGACTAGGAAAATATTTAGCGTTCGTGAATATAAATTTAGCTTTTTCTATATTTTGTTCTCTGAACATTTATCACAAAATTTGAGCAAATTCCGTGATTCAAAGATGTGATACTCTCCTAGTAAGTTTTATTTGAAAATTAAATCTATGCACAAGTATATGAGATATTACTTTCATTGAATAATCCTATACAATTATTAAGGAAAAGAATTATATTATCATGTAATCAACTTGAAGAGACTTATAAATTACTGTTTTGTTAAATGAATAACATTGAACATTCAATTAAAAATATAGGTTATTATACAGTGCTAAATATATATTTCATTTGAAAAAAATATAATTTATTTATAATTTTAATAAAACATCATTAATTTAGAGACATAGGTTTTAATTTAAAATCATTGATACCAATTTAAAAATATAAATTTATAATTGCATTCATAAAATAAAGTTTTAATAAAATATTTGTTTGAAATTAGAAAAGAATTCTTACATAATTTTATAAAGTATGATTCAAAACCAAAATAATAATTCATAAATTTGTTATCCACCAGCATATTTATGGAATGAAAAATCATTTGATGTTATTAATTTGAAAGCTGTCATAATTACAAAATATTTCCATATAAACCCGTTATTTCTCTTAAAAATTTTATACACTTCATGAAATTTTAAAGGTAATGTACAATATAGCTTTAAAAAAATGAATTTTATTTATTATTTTCGGAACGGACAATTTATTCGCAAATACAGTCCCTGGTAGAATCTGATTCCATTTCCAAGCTATTTCTTAGTCATTTAAACTGCGCATATGCTAGAAACAAGCTTCTTTTAATTCCCAGTTCTTAGCTATCGATGTAACGCTTTTTTTCCCACTTTACCGGCATTTACTGGATTGCAAATTCTTAGATAGTTAAAAGGTATTAATTCACCATTAAACTTGGCTAGAAATAAAATAAGTTTGAGACAATATTAAAATAACTTGCGAAATAATATTAATCTCTTATACTCTATTATAACCTCTAAATACGGTGAAGAGACAAGTAACAACAAAAAAGACGCAAAGAGACATGCATATACGATATTTTTGAAACGCACAATAAATACCGAATTGTGTTTTGACGTGCAGAAAGTCTTTCGGTATATCACATGCTTGCCGTACGAAGAAAGCAGTACACATGTATGGTTTCCGTGTTTATGAAGCGAAGGCATCACTTTTTACAGTGCAGTGCGCATCATATTTGTTGATACCGAATTGTGTTTGTGCAGAAAGTTTTTCGGTATATCACGCGCTTACCGTACGAAGACAAGCAGTACACATTATGTATAATTTCCATTATGTTTAATATGAAATAGTTTTAGAAACAATGTTTGCATGTCATCTTTAGATATTTTAACGATACTTATGAACTTATTTAGCACTCGTTTTATTTAATTCTAATACTACGTAATACTTAATTATTACTTTTTAAAATTTGTTTAAATAAAAAAAAACATTTATAACACTTATTTACTTTAATATGGCAAAGTGCAAATTTTCGATATAAACAAATTATCACTTTTTATAGGTTAGAAATATACGTTAATCACGATCATTTCACATCCCGACAGAGTAATCGTCACAATATTTTTTTGACATAAGAATTAGTTAATTCTTTGATAGTTTTTAGATATTTAAAATATAAACATTTTTGCCCATTTTTAATTCCTATTTCCTGGTTTCGAGTCCATTTAAAATGTTTCAAATTCTACCAGGGGTTGTGTATTTTTTAATGTGAGAGAATAATAACTATTTAAAAATTTTTTCAAAAAAGTTACATACAAAATTAGAACGTTTAAAAATTCATCTTCAAATCTTTGAATTCCATTTAAAATAAATTTTATTACTGGCACAACTAAAAAATAAAAATTGATAAAATTGAGGGAATAAGTTCCAAATGGATCCCAAAATAGGAAAAATAAATTTTAGAGCTCTAGTTTTAAATCTTTTTTAAAATTAATGTTTTAATAAATTTTTTATTCAAAACTATCGAACCAAAGTAAAAATTTAATAGAACCATTTTTCTTATGAATAAATTATAGAATGTAATTGAATTTTTGAAAATTAAAATATGTAAATTTTTTAGCATACCTGATTGGTGAAAGGTTACTATTCAATATACAAAAAGAAGTTAACAGGAAACTTGCCTGATCAATTTTCTCATTTTCAACGGGGAAATAACTGAAAACTTCTTAATTTGCAAAAGAGTCAGAAAAATATTCATTTTATAATCGATTATAAGATCTTTTTTCTCTCCTTAATTTTGAAGAAAACATAAGAATACATTTGTTATCAGATATCATTTAGATAGAAAGATAGGTATTTATTAGATTATATCGACTGATTAAGTCGACTTAGTAAATATTTTCATGTGAAATATTGATCAACTTCATTTTATTATAAATAATAAATGAATATACTTAAACAAGATATCTAATTTTTGAAATTGGAGTAAATATTAAAGTATAACGAAACATGAGTCCTTATTTAATTTAATAAACATTTCATACAATATGTTAATAAATAACATTTAATCTAAATAATATTAAAGAATTAAAACATTTACTTGTTTAGTAATCATATAAACACTTTTTGAATGAAAATTAAAGTAACACATAATTTAAATTGACATAAAGTATTAATATCGACTTTCGCAGTACTAGAATCTAGAAAGTCGAAGTGTACGAACTCGCAACGTTGTCTCTGTGTTTGATCTCCGGTTGCGGCGTGCGAGATGCCGACAAGTCGAAGCAAGCAACCACGGAACGCTGAAAGTTGTGCCCGGTTTCGGCTGTCGGCATGGGAGATGCCGACGAGTCGAAGCGATTGACCCGGAAATGCAGTCGCAGCGCTCTACTCGGATTCACGTTATTATCTTCTACAGACGGTCGCAATGATTGACTGCGGTATGATTACGCATAAGCCTACTACGATTTTATGTATTCTTATACTTCGAATGTTGTTCACATCCAGCTAATATGATCAACGTTGCAACGCTGGATTCGGGTTTTTTTTTCAGTGTGCTATAGTAAAATTTTGTATGCCTTTTTGCGGCCTTCTACTAAGTCATCCTTAATAGAATTAATTTTAAAGCAATATTGTATAAGATTTAGAATAAACACGCTTCTTCCGACGGTAGCATGCCGTGATTCACATCAACTACCTTGACGTTCGAAGTTGTAAGTAGTATATGGACTAGTATAGCGAGACATATCGATTTTTTGCACCTGTCTTTCTCCCCCTTGTTTCGCTCTCCCCTGTCTCGACCCCCTGTCTCGCTCCCCTTTACATATCTGGCAGGTGTCATGGTATAAAGGGGTGGTATAATCGTGAATTGATTTGACCCACTTTCCCCTCCCCCTACTGTCTGGGTGTTCTGGTAAATAAGGTGTCCTCTCTCCTGCACCTATCTGAGGGTGTTATAGCTTCTGTGGTGACCTTGAAACCCGAAATGATTTGCATCTTCTGTCTTTTTTCTTCAGTTGTCAGTATAGTATATATGTATGTGTGTATGTGTATATTTTTTAATGTGAGTAACATTATAAAAATTGTATAAATAAGTAATTAAATATCATATAACATTGCCATGAGAAAATATTAATGTAAATAATATATTTTATAATATTCAAGGTCTGAATGTTAAATAGTATATTTTATCTATTAATTGTTATTTCATACGTATAAACTTTTGTTGGTCCTGAAAAGGACCGTCTGTAAGTATATGAATTTTTTTCAAATTAAAATTTTTTGTATCCTTTCCTTCCAGGAATAGAATAAGTGTTTGTTGAGAATTTATCAGAATATTGTTTCCAGGTTGATGATGATTGATTTTCTTTCTTTTTCTTATCGTCACTAAAACTTGTACTAAAGGTGTTTTGGCGGTGTTGGAACTATTTTGACCTATAGTGTTAAACGTGCGATATACAAATATGATAAGAGATAAAAAATTATTTATTGTAAAAAGTTATTATTTAAATGAATATTTTTAATTGTGTTTATTTTTTTTTTATTATGTCTTCGAGAACGTTCTAATTTTACTGTTTCTTTTTTATAATGCTCCTTATATCTTTTTCTCTTTATAGCGCTGTCTGTAGAACGTAATGAAGCGATCTCACCTGTGCATTGCCCGATGCCTGTTTCAAGCAATTGCTATAAAATAAATGAAGAATTATTGGGAAGGCTGGTTGTATTTATAGTTAAAAAAAAAGTCATTTACACCATTAAAGCAATTTATTAAGATTAATATATATTTTCATACAGGAATCATTATACCCCTCAAATCTTCTACAGTCATCGGTAAACTAAATGCCGATCTTTCAGATAAAACAAATTTTAAATATAAGCTTTTATAATGATCCGTATCATCCATCATATTTTCTGTGACGTAACCTTCTAATTCGCTATTAAGAATAGAATAATATTGTTTAAATGATTTGTAGTCGTTAGGAATTACTTTTGCGTTGTCCAGTCCTTCTTGTCCAAGTTTATTTTTTAAAAAGTCTAGTATGTGATCAGTAGTACGGTTGACCTTACCGACACGCTCGCTTAAATCGTTGAGAAGATCTACCAAGACACTTTGTTGACAAAGACATTCGAATGTTGACTGCTGCATGACTATACCTGATGGATAATTGAAAGTCTTTCTCTTTTTGCAGAGCGATTGTCCTGGAGTCTCTTCTTCTTCCTCGGAGAGGAGGTCTTTCGTCAATGCTGATAGATTTGGTGCCGTATGATGTGGTGAAATTTAAATCATGATTGATTAGAAACAACTTAGTCGGTCTTCCGAAATCTTGATAAAAAGAATAAGAATTATGAAAATAAGCTGTTATGGCGTCAAATTGATCTTTGAGAAAATCCCAGCTACGGCGATCAAGAAAGATACTTTTGTGCGAGCCACCTGATGAAATTAGTTTAATAACTTCGTGATAGTATCCGCCACTATATTTAAGACCGACACAAATTCTCTTTGAGTTTGACTTATTGAGCGCATAGGTAGTAGATAATAAAAGGTTTGCAATTCCGGTTTTACCGGATCGCGTAATTTACAAGGAGCCATTTTTATGTGTTGCTCTTTCTGAAGTTGAATTCGTACTGAAATTTAAAAAGAACATTTTACCCTACTGCACATATGGCAAATCAGAATGTAAAGGGCGGTAAATACTTTTATAATAGGCTAGTAACACCTGGTCTGTATACTAGGTGTGCAATACAATATATATATATATATATATCTATATATATAAATACATATTAGGTACAAAGAAATATTATTAGGGGTGGATAAATTTTATAATAGAATAATAACACCTGGTCTGTAGACCATGTGTACAATACAAATATATATATATATATATATATATATATATATAAGTACAAACTACGTACAAAAAACTATTATAGGTAGGATGGGAAGGTAAAGTAAAGCTAAGTAAGTAATTATAAATTGATTTTTATGCACTCAATAGTAGATTTGTTCACATATGAATTTCAAAATTGACATTGATTACAGTTAAATATGAAACACACTTTTGATTATCATATTTTAAAGTAAAATTATGAATATTATTATGATTATCTTAATATCTTAACCTAGAAGTACATGTTTGATTATAAAGGCCTGAACCTCGAGAACGTTCTCTGGCAAATGTACTCGCCCGCTTACATGTTTTATGTTTTATTTTATTAAAAATTCTCTTATAAAAATTTTCAGCTATTAGATCGCTTTTCTTCGTGTTATTTGAAAATAAGCTACAAAACGCGCGTAAACCAATACCACGACACATGTAATATAAGAAAATAATAGTATACTGGCCACAACACGTTGAATCAATGCTTTGCAGTTTATTGGTATTCCATCGATAAACTTTACAATCTCTTCTGAGCTGTTCAAGATGATGCTTTGAGAGGGGTAGGAAACCGTAATTATCGAAACACGTTCCGTATCCATTTTTATCGATATACACAGCGACCCAATGTGTTCCAGGTTTCGTATGATCATCGGTATTACACATTACAGCGACCAGTGTTATCATTACATTCAGAATTCGATCTGCACCGTATACGCCAATTGTTTTGGCTTTCACATTATCTGACTGGTGTTTATTTGTATTATTCCCGTGAGTTAAACTACAATTCTGATCATCATCACTCTCGTATTCTATGGTTTTATCGTCGTCGTCGTCGTCATCGTCTACTTCGTCGATTTCCGTAAAAGTCACACTGATCCAAATCTTGCGATGCTATTTTTCTTGTAAGCAAGTTTTTAAAGAGAGTCATAGAATAGTTCATAACTTCTTTTAGGCAGATTTTGTTGAGATTCTTAAGGGAGTAGTGAATAAAACCACTCTTTCAACAGATGTGGTCTCTGCATGGCACAGTACTTCTTTTTATAGAGGTTTTCTTGGCAAGCGTAAAAACAGCATACTTTCTGGGAAGGAAATTGTCTTTGTAAGTCGGTAAAGCCTGTGGTGGTGTAATCCCTTATATTTATAACGTTACGTGCCATAATAGATTCTATGTATCTAGCCTTTCCAGCACCTCTGACGAAAATTCTTACAGCGTTTCTCTTTATGTTGTAAAAATGATACCGTAATTGGCGTAGAATAACATCACTATCGAACCACTGTAAACCGTGTAGACGTGACGACACGTAATCAATACTAGTTTTTATATCTTCTGGTAAATTTTCAGATTCGTAGGGTGGCGCTATTATCTAATGACCGATGACTTGTTCTTGTAGAGAAACTACTGCCACTTCCTTCGGTAAAAATTTATAATCTTTATCTCTTAAGCCTTGAATATCTATTATGTAATCCATTCTGTCGAGAACGTGAGTGCATGTGTGCTACAGTTGAGAGTGAGAAGCAACTGAAACAATGGGGAATGAGGCAAATGGTATTATAATGTTTCTCCCACCATTTTCTCTCCCCACCTTAGACATTAAAATCCGTTATAATTTGTCTGTTCGAGTCTATTTCTAGTACGTTATCGAATTCAGCGTAAACAATGTAATTGATTGTTTCCCTAAGCGCCTGCTCGAAGTGAACTTCAATACGTAGAGCACCCGAGCGAATGAGATTCCAATGTGATGAAAAATAACCGATAAATCAGGTGTCAAATCAAAAGCTAAGAGACAGTAACCTTCTGGATAAGAGGTTCAATTGAAATCGATACACTCGTTCAGAAAATGTATACCAGTACCGGAGAATAGCGTGTGATTAATATTCCCAGTGTATTTTGGCTGTAGGGGTTTGCTTGGTATTTGTACTTCATCGACGTAAAGAGAAAGAAAATTGATAGAATAATGTTAAAAGTTGAAAGTATTTAATTGTTGATTGCCTTTGAAGGCTCAGTTACTCACAAAACCTATGATAATCCTTTTCGGCAACTGGCCAAATATAACATTATCAAGAGTATCTCCTAAAATTCCACTATGCAGAGTGAATGATTTGACTCCCACTCTTGTTATTGGGTATTTGCAGTAGTTTTGGCCAAAGCATTAGCATGAGCCAATAGTACGGCTGGACTTATTTTAGCTCGGTGGACGATTAGCGTCGCTTCTCTGATGCGTAATGAAAATTTCCCATCATCGGTGAAATTCATCGAACAAAACGCGCCCTTGTTACGAACGAGCCTCACTCGCATTTCAACACCGTTTACCAAAAATTTACCTCGATTAAATACATCGCAATGGATATGGCCAATCATATCGACAACGTTACCGGCAGCTGTGAAGTATTGACGATTGCGAGAACCGACATTGGCCCTAGCTGTTTCAGTAGCAATTGCTGGTGACGCATCCATACATCCTGCTGTGTCCGCATATTAAAGTGCGTAAGTGAAGTGTGATGTTAAGGCAGGAGTAGCGTAATTTAGGAGCGTTTCCATGTAAGCTCTGTAAGGATAGGCGTTGATTGGGGGTGAAACTAGCTTCGAATTGGAAAAGATGTCCATTTGCTCGAACAACGAATGTATAAAATTGTTAATAGGAGCAACTTGAACTGCATTCTCGATGTCGGTTCCCACGCGTGTAATTTCTACGCTTACTTGCAACGTTGTATGCGCTAGATCGATGTAATGCTCAGTCGAACTAGAAACCAAAAATTCTAAAGGTGAATCGCTTTCATTGCTGAGAGATGATACAGGTTTGTAGTAGAGAAAAGAACTGCTCTCAATCGATGTTTGCGTCGGAGGAAGAGTAAAAATATCTAGTTCGCTCTTCATACCTTCACCACTGCACGCGTGTAGGAAAGCCATTTTTTTTCATGATTTATTTAGGTCCAAAAATGTTGGATACGCTTCTCAATACTTTCTTCTTTCACCTTGATGTTTTCTTTTTCTTGCCTATACCACGCTTAATTGTCTTTCTCTATGTCTTTCTTTTCTTGCTCGATGCGTTGTGTGCGAGCTTTATATCCACTACCTTTCATAATATCGGAAATTTTATTAGCAACCCGACTCTCAAGCACCGTGTTGAGAGACTCTTTAAAATTCGCTTTCTTATTCGTCACATCGTCTAGCACATTCAAGTCTGATCGAACGGCTTCTTCGCCTACTGCTTTGGCCCTACTGGCAAGATATGGCACAATTTTTCTAAATAATTCTTTGAGAAAGCTACCAATTCCAGAGCCTCTTTGAAACGTTGAACCAGAGTAAATGTTTTTAATACCGCTTCCACCACCAGCAGCCTGCTCGTCATAGTAATGAATATAATAACTCATATCGCTACGCAATTAACGACTAGGCTCCAAATGAATCGTAACCGTCAGCGTTCCATACTCAAATGGTATTTTACGCCCATGTTGATCTCTTATATCAATAACAATATTTCAAAAGATATGATATAGTAGAGGTATGTATTGAATTGGTGCAAACTGTTCGACAATAGTTGATCCAAATTCGTGTTTTGAATTTTTTAGAGCTACAATTCTTAAAAGTGTTGTTTTTGTATCACCGACTGCATAAGGTTCGCATATGTCTGTGTAAACTGCTGGTCTATTGCCCACATTTATACTTGTTTCTGAGTTGGAAGTGACAAAAGTTCCTGTTTCTCTGTGGACAATATCTTCAAAACCAAAAATCCGACGAATTTTTTCGTTGAAAGTCGTATAGTGCGGCTTCTCACGAATGCAAATCCTTTTTAAGGCGACTTCGGATTTTAGGTTAGGTTTTATTCTTGAGTTTACAAATTACTCTTTTAATATGTAAAATTTTTCAGAATTTTTAAGTTTCCACCATTCTACGGATCATAATAAATGGTGGAAAATTAAAAAATTCAAAAAATTTTAGAAATTGAAAGAGTAATTTGTAAACAACAAAATGAAATCGAACCGAACTTCCGTAGTCGCCTTAAGGTGTAATAACCTTTCTGAAACTCAGTCAGCTCAAGCTTCTGATGTTCACGGGCCTCGTGTACTTTATTTATTTCTTCCGCAAGTTTTTTAATGCTACTGTATACGCTGTCAGGAAAATTACAAAACCCGTTATTTTTCGAAACTTTGGCCTTAGCGCTTCCTAATTTGAAAATATAATAAGCTTCAGATTCTTGAATATGCATAATAGTACAGGGTACGTGTATTTCTGTTAGACCGACCTGCCAGTGACCGATTAATCTAATTTCACGACATAAATAAGTGGTAAAACAAGTAGTGGTATTGTCGGGAAACCTTTTACCTTTTGAAATATTGTTATTGATATAAGAGATCAACATGGGCATAATATACCATTTGAGTATGGAACGCTGACGGTTACGATTCATTTGGAGCCTAGTCGTTAATTGCGTAGCGATATGAGTTATTATATTCATTACTATGACGAGCAGGCTGCTGGTGGTGGAAGCGGTATTAAAAACGTTTACTCTGGTTCAACGTTTCAAAGAGGTTCTGGAATTGGTAGCTTTCTCGGAGGAGTATTTAGGAAAATTGTGCCATATCTTGTCAGTGGGGCCAAAGCAGTAGGCAAAGAAGCCGTCTAAACATACTTGAACGTGCTAACCGACGTGACGAATAAGAGAACGGATTTCAAAGTGTCTCTCAACATGCGTGCTCGAGAGTCGGGTCGAAATTTGAAAAGAAAAGCTGCTAATAAAATTTCCGATATTATGAAAGGTAGTGGATATAAAGCTCGCACACAACGCATCGAGCAAGAAAAGAAAGACATAGAGAAAGACAATTAAGCGTGGTATAGGCAAGAAAAAGAAAACATCAAGGTGAAAGAAGAAAGTATTGAGAAGCGTATCCAACATTTTTGGACCTAAATAAATCATGAAAAAAAATGGCTTTCCTACACGCGTGGAGTGGTGAAGGTATGAAGAGCGAACTAGATATTTTTACTCTTCCTCCGACGCAAACATCGATTGAGAGCAGTTCTTTTCTCTACTACAAACCTGTATCATCTCTCAGCAATGAAAGCGATTCACCTTTAGAATTTTTGGTTTCTAGTTCGACTGAGCATTACATCGATCTAGCGCATACAACGTTGCAAGTAAGCGTAGAAATTACACGCGTGGGAACCGACATCGAGAATGCAGTTCAAGTTGCTCCTATTAACAATTTTATACATTCGTTGTTCGAGCAAATGGACATCTTTTCCAATTCGAAGCTAGTTTCACCCCCAATCAACGCCTATCCTTACAGAGCTTACATGGAAACGCTCCTAAATTACGCTACTCCTGCCTTAACATCACACTTCACTTACGCACTTTAATATGCGGACACAGCAGGATGTATGGATGCGTCACCAGCAATTGCTACTGAAACAGCTAGGGCCAATGTCGGTTCTCGCAATCGTCAATACTTCACAGCTGCCGGTAACGTTGTCGATATGATTGGCCATATCCATTGCGATGTATTTAATCGAGGTAAATTTTTGGTAAACGGTGTTGAAATGCGAGTGAGGCTCGTTCGTAACAAGGGCGCGTTTTGTTCGATGAATTTCACCGATGATGGGAAATTTTCATTACGCATCAGAGAAGCGACGCTAATCGTCCACCGAGCTAAAATAAGTCCAGCCGTACTATTGGCTCATGCTAATGCTTTGGCCAAAACTACTGCAAATACCCAATAACAAGAGTGGGAGTCAAATCATTCACTCTGCATAGTGGAATTTTAGGAGATACTCTTGATAATGTTATATTTGGCCAGTTGCCGAAAAGGATTATCATAGGTTTTGTGAGTAACTGAGCCTTCAAAGGCAATCAACAATTAAATACTTTCAACTTTTAACATTATTCTATCAATTTTCTTTCTCTTTACGTCGATGAAGTACAAATACCAAGCAAACCCCTACAGCCAAAATACACTGGGAATATTAATCACACGCTATTCTCCGGTACTGGTATACATTTTCTGAACGAGTGTATCGATTTCAATTGAACCTCTTATCCAGAAGGTTACTGTCTCTTAGCTTTTGATTTGACACCTGATTTATCGGTTATTTTTCATCACATTGGAATCTCATTCGCTCGGGTGCTCTACGTATTGAAGTTCACTTCGAGCAGGCGCTTAGGGAAACAATCAATTACATTGTTTACGCTGAATTCGATAACGTACTAGAAATAGACTCGAACAGACAAATTATAACGGATTTTAATGTCTAAGGTGGGGAGAGAAAATGGTGGGAGAAACATTATAATACCATTTGCCTCATTCCCCATTGTTTCAGTTGCTTCTCACTCTCAACTGTAGCACACATGCACTCACGTTCTCGACAGAATGGATTACATAATAGATATTCAAGGCTTAAGAGATAAAGATTATAAATTTTTACCGAAGGAAGTGGCAGTAGTTTCTCTACAAGAACAAGTCATCGGTCATTAGATAATAGCGCCACCCTACGAATCTGAAAATTTACCAGAAGATATAAAAACTAGTATTGATTACGTGTCGTCACGTCTACACGGTTTACAGTGGTTCGATAGTGATGTTATTCTACGCCAATTACGGTATCATTTTTACAACATAAAGAGAAACGCTGTAAGAATTTTCGTCAGAGGTGCTGGAAAGGCTAGATACATAGAATCTATTATGGCACGTAACGTTATAAATATAAGGGATTACACCACCACAGGCTTTACCGACTTACAAAGACAATTTCCTTCCCAGAAAGTATGCTGTTTTTACGCTTGCCAAGAAAACCTCTATAAAAAGAAGTACTGTGCCATGCAGAGACCACATCTGTTGAAAGAGTGGTTTTATTCACTACTCCCTTAAGAATCTCAACAAAATCTGCCTAAAAGAAGTTATGAACTATTCTATGACTCTCTTTAAAAACTTGCTTACAAGAAAAATAGCATCGCAAGATTTGGATCAGTGTGACTTTTACGGAAATCGACGAAGTAGACGATGACGACGACGACGACGATAAAACCATAGAATACGAGAGTGATGATGATCAGAATTGTAGTTTAACTCACGGGAATAATACAAATGAACACCAGTTAGATAATGAGGGCCCTGGAAGAGCTGAAAGCCGAAACAATTAGCATATACGGTGCAGATCGAATTCTGAATGTAATGATAACATTGGTCGCTGTAGTGTGTAATACCGATGATCATACAAAACCTGGAACACATTGGGTCGCTGTGTATATTGATAAAAATGGATACGGAACGTATTTCGATAGCATAAGCGTCATCTGACCCAGTTCTCATAGCCAGTTTATAACACTTATCACGATTTTTCATAAGTAACCTAATATCATGATTGACCCAAGGCTTACGTTTACTGGTAATCTTTATTAACTTTTCAGGCGCAAACTTGTCAAAAGTCTTAACTATACCAGAAGAGAACATATCAACCTTGGAATCAATAGTATGAGCACTCGAAATCTAAGGTGACTGCAAAAAGTCAACTGAACTATAACTAGGATTAAATGCACAATTAGACAACAAGTTTGAAAAAAAGGAACACAAATAAGAAAGACTCGCAGGAGAATAAGAAGAAAGATTAGAACTCACAGCAGCATTGAGTGCATCAATGTTACAGTTTGCAAAGTTCCTAGTAACAAAGGATTTAGTAACCTTCTAGACCTAGAAAGCTTAAGTCTAAGCTTGATTAGATCATGACCTGCTATGAATGGAGCAGCAAACTTCTCATATGATAGTATTTCAGATACAAAAACTACACATACAACCATTACACACACACATGTCATGGCAACTAAAGAAATAGCACAAACCTCTAAACACAGCAGATGAAATGCCGGCCACTAGCAAAGATGCATCAACAAGCACACACGTTGATATAAAAATATTAAGCAGCTACGGTTGATAAGGTAGATGCCCACGTTAGACGTCGTTGAGGAGTAGAAAGCGTGTATGTATCGTTGTTGGCAGGCGATAGAGGTACAGATGTCAAATAAGAATATTTTTCCCACCTTTTTCCACTTAACCTCCAAATATGCAGTCCAAGAAAAACGTATAAATTAATGTGCAAGGTGAGATATAAAACTGAAATCTATTATATCAATCAATGCCTTGCAGTTTTGCGCGCAACTTACCTGCAACAAAAACGTCCGTAGGCAGGATTAAGCAGCAACTAGTATCAAATGAAGAGAGAGCACTACACAGCACAACCAACTATACTCACTTAGAGAGAGAGGAGAGAGTGTGAGAGAGAGACAGAGAGAAAAAGAGCAGAGGATATTTTTTGGAAATTTTGGGTGTTATTGGATTCAGTGAGAGATCCGGTTTTGCTACAGTGAGTTCTCTATCTTGTTTCTTTTCTAGAAAAAAAAAGTAGAGTCAGTGCGCGTTGTTAGTTTGCTCGTCGTTTTGGCATCGGTTTCGCCGCCATATTTTTTACTTTAATTTAACTATATGAGGTTATATTTTTTATGATTCATTTTATTTAGTTAATTTATTCGAGTTCAGAGATTTCTTTATTTATTTAAGTCAGAGTAGAGATACAAGTTACACGTTACAATTAAAACAATATCGAGAATTAAATTATTGATACTGGTTTTTTGTCGGTAGTTTCGTCATTGTTCCTTATGAATATCCGATTGGGATCTACCCGACAGAGTCCATTGCAGATTTATTTGCAGATTATATTCAGAGTCGAAATAGAGAAAATAATTATTAAAAATAAGAAAACATATTAGTACAGTTAAGATTAGTATACGAGAGAGAGGAAACAAATTCCCCCGTTACAATATTATTTTTATTTTATTATTATTAATGTTATTTTCAGACTGGGCTAGCCAGACCTCACTGTTAGAACTGTGGTCATCCTAACCACAGTTGGACCACTAACCTGGTCCTGAAAAGACACTTCTGTAGAGGCTGTGGTCAACCTGCGGTATCCAAACCGGCGTGCCCTAAGTGTTATTTAAAGTGTGCAAATAAACACCGTTAAGTCTGCCGTAATAAACAAATAATAGTTTTCAGTATATAAAACCTTAGCCGTACTCCTACGACCCTTAAAAATACTGAAATCATTTGTCATTTACATAATACCTAAATGTTATTAACCAGAAGTATTAAGAGTCTCATAGTCATTTTACTAACTTTGCTATCATTTACAGAACTTTTCTTTCAGTCGAAAAATATAGTTAAATGAATTAATATGTTATCTTTTATCTTTTATTTTATTACTTAAGAAAAGAGAAAAGAGAAAGCTGTCTGTGAAAAATAAATGATATGAATCATGGCAGAGAGAGTAAGCAGAAAGGAATACATAATAGAAAGAAAAATGTACAAAGAGTTAATAAAAAAGGAAGAAGGAAAGGAAAGGTAAGGAAATAATGGAAAAGATAAAGGGTGACAAGTCGGGGTGTGAATTTTGGAAAAGAGTTAACAGAAGTAGGGCTAAAAGAGTTGGCATATATAACAAAATAAGAGAAGAAGATTGTTGTAAGGCGTTTAGAAATAGTGAAAATAATGGAAGCAGAAAGGAGGTAGAAGAAGACAGAGAGGAGAGTGATGATGAAGGAGTAATTGAAGAGGAAGAAGAGATTAGGAGAGAGGAGATTAGAGATGTGATAAACAGTCTCAGGAGAAAGAAAGCGCCTGGTATGGACAACATTATAAACGAAGGATGATTAGAAGGTAATGAGATAGTGGAGGAAAGTATATTCAAGGTAATTAGGAAAATATAGAGAGGGGAAGGCTTGCCACAAGAGTGGAGGACAGAGGTGATTACACAGATATTTAAAAAAGGAGATGGAGACAAGGTCGAGAACTATAGGGGAATAACTGATGGATACAGGGTATAAAATATATGCGGAGATATTAAAAAAAAGGTTGGAAAAGGAATGGGAAGATAAGAAAGCTCTAAGTGATAAACAATTTGGCTTTAGAAAGGATTTTTGTACCATGGAAAGTGTTTTTTGTTTAAAGACAATGATGCATAATCAGATAAAGAAAGATAAAGGCAAGGCTGTGTTATTTTTTGCTGATTTGAAAGCAGCTTTCGACAAGGTAGAAAGAGATGCAATATGGAGGGAAATGGAAAGGCTGGATATAAGTAGACGTTTAAGACAAAGTATTGAGGGGATTTATAAATGTACAAGTGCAAGGGTTAGAGTAAGAAGTAAACTTTCAGAAGAATTTGCAGTTAATGAAGGTGTGAGGCAAAGGTGCCCGCTGAGTTCGGTGCTGTTTAACATTGCCTTTGCAAGTTTGGAAGAAGAGTGAAAAGGAGGTCAGGTAGGAGGTTAATTAAAATCGAAGAAAAGAGAGTGTATAGCCTGGCTTATGCGGACGATATCGTACTTATGGCGAATGATGGCGACGAGATGAAGAGTATGTTTCAAAGGTTCAGGAAATTTATAATGAATAAAGGTTTAGAGCTGAATGTAGAGAAGTCGAAATTAATGGAGGTGAGAAAAGCAGAAGAAAAAAGAAGAAGAGAGTGCTACGTATGTAATGGAAAGAAGATAGAAGAGGTAAAAGTGTATAACTACTTAGCATTTGTAATACAGAGAAATGGTAACGACAAAGAGCATATTAACGCTGTAAATAGGAAGGCAAACGTTAAATTAGGCAAAGTATGGAGTATTGGGGAGAGATTCTTTAGAAAGGTCAAAATACTCGTTGGAGTATAAAGTTATAGCGAATGGATGGACGGAAGGACAAAGCTATCTAAATGACAGAAAAGCAGGAGAAAGTGAGGACATAAAGAAGATCGCAAGATTCAGAATGGGAAATGAATGTAGAGCCAATAAGATCTGGATGAAAAGGGAAGAGAAATTGTACAGGATATGTAAGAAGGAGGAGAAAACAACGAAGCATATAGTAGAGAGATGTGAAGGCGCAAAATCTAGAGACAAGGATTGGATTAGCGGACTGTCAGAAGTGAATGGACTAGAGGCTATGCAGAATAGTATGGGTACGCAAGGAAACAGAGAAGAAGAAAATAAGAAATTAATTGGAAAGAAGGGCTGAATAATGATTGAACAATATTGAGAAAGTATAAAGAGGTTAGAGCGAAGAAAGTAGAAAAGGACAGAAGTTGAAGAAATAAAGTTTACCAGAAGGAATAAAAAAAAAGGTTACTAGAAAAAAAAGTAGGTTGGTAATGAAAGATAGAATGGAGAACAGAAGATGGAGAGAGTAAAGATGGAGGGGAGAAAAGAGGGCAGCAGTGGAGAATAAACGAGAATGGTAAGGCTAGGTGTGCAGAGCAACACGTGGTTGCAAAGTATAAGGAGCACGTTTGTAGTAAAGAAAAAGAAAAGTGTAGAAAGAGGAAGAGAAAAGGGGAGCAAGAAGTTGTTAAGTGGAGAAAAAAAACAAAAAGAAAGAAAAAGAAAAAGATTGCACTCAAGATGAGTAGCTATAAGTGTAACAAAATAAAATTAAAAGCGGTAGAGAAAAGCGTGAAACAAATAAAAGAAAGTATAGAGAAGCTCAGTAGGAAAGTTTAAAAAAATAAAGCATGGTGTGAGAAAGTGGAGGAGAGATTAAGTCGGTTAGAAGAGAAAGGAGAAGAAGTCAAGGAGTTGGAGGAGATAGTGAGTGATCTGATTAAGGAAAAGCAGTGCTGGAAATTAGAAATAAATAAACCTAAAAAGGTAATAAATGCTCCAGAAAAGGTGGCTGTGAAAGGAGAAGAAGATTTGGAAATGGAGGTGAATAAAGAAGGAGAGAGCGATGTAAGTGATGGAGAAAAGGAGGTAAAATTAAGCGGCAATAAGAAAGGAAAAGGCATAGCGTACATGTACAGAACGTATGGAAAGAAAAGATTGTTAATTTTGAAAAGAAGAGAAAAAAGCATGGGGGATTTGGAGCAATGGATCGAAAAAGGAATAGGAAAAGCAAACTGGGCTTTAGAGTCGCTAGGAGAAGAAAGAACAGCAATGGTTCATTTTTGAGAAGAAAATTGAGAGGGGTTTGTTGCTACAAAAATTTAGAAAGGGTAGGTTGGAAAAAGGAATAATAATAGACGAGCCGTTAATAGTTTGGGAAAGAGAAGAGAGAGCAAGGAAGGAAAGAGAAATGAGGGAGAGAATGAGAAGTAGAATAGTAAGGAGTCAGATAAATAAGAAAAAGAAAGTAAGGGACAGATCTGTGCAAGAAAGATTATAAAGAAGGAAAAGGTGTGAGCAGGAGTAGGAAAAAGGCCTGTTATGTGAAGGAAAGAATGAAAAAGAAGATTAGAAGAATGAACAAATGAAACAGAATGAAGAGAATGACTGTGTATTAGAATTAAATGATTGATTTAGTTAGTTTGTAAGATAAAAATTACACGAGTGAGAAGCACTACACAAGAAACAATGATACATACACACACACACGCATAAACCAAATAGAGACACTTGCAGAAAATTTGATGAAGCAATAAAGAATATTATTATTATTATCATTATTATATTAATTACTTAATTATAAATTATACAGCTTTTTTAAATGTGACAAATTTCGAATTAACAGCATTATCAAAACGATTTACAAGAAAAATTCGTATTGGTTCATAAACTAATTTTTGCTTCAATTAAAAAGCAAGATTTCATCGCCTACCGTACTAGTCAAATCATACTCAAAATCTGAAATGAATTCATAAAGTTTAATAATATAGTGTATCGTTAATTATTTTAACATTAAAAATATCAAAAAATAAATGTAGACTCTATTTTGATCTTTTTTGATCAGTGAATAAGCTTCAAGATTGATAGTCGAATCATACTACGTGCGTCTCAGCGGACTACGTAGGTTGGTATAAGTGAACAACGTTGGGTCTTTTCAAGTAGGTTTCTGTAATATTTTTCGAATGAAATATAAAGAGTTGAATCATTTGATTAATAAAAAAATTGAAATAGTCGAACTTTGTGAAGTATATGATTCCTTGAATTTGATTAGATTTTTTACTCTCAAATAAGTTATTATGATGCTCGGAGGATTATATTAACCTGAAAAATATTTGAAATATTATGATACCTAATATTTTTAGGTGAAAATTACACTTACATTAAAAATAGTCCAACAGCTACCTAAAGAGGGGCACATGTACCAGGGTAGGCTTAAACTGTTGTTTTTACCATATTCATTATGCTCAGAAAATTTGAGAATGATCGAAAGAATGGTACTTTTTTTATAGCTCAAGAAACACACGTAGAAAAATATAAAGAAAGTATCATTTTTCACGTATAAAATTATGTACCGTAAGTACTAATTTTTCAATCGATACTAAAATTTAATTACATATTCTACTACAAAAAACGAGCAATTTAAGCCCTTATTGAAGTGTGCGCCACTCCAGAAACTTGTATTATAGACTTTTCAATTGTTGTCAGGTCGACGTCTCAAAATTAAAAAATTCCAGAGATATCCCCATATATGAATAACTAACATTAATAGATATTATAATAAATTTGATACATTAATTATTGATCAAATAACTTGTATTCAAATTTTATTATATATAATGTTAAGGTTAATATATAAAAAAAAATATTTATCAAAAATTTTTATGAATAATTTTTATTAAATTATATGAAAAAATAAATAATTTAAATTTCATAAAGGATATAATCATTAAAATTTAAATAATGATTAATCACAAATTGAAAAAATTAAATATAAATTTATTAATTATATTATAATCTCTCTATATTATTAAAAATATATCGCCGCTGTCGTCGCTGTCGCCGTCTGATATATGCCCCTCATTTTTGGCTCATCATTTTTGAACCTTCATTAAGCTAAAATTTAGCTAAAATTTAGCTAAAATTCATCTAAAATTTAGCTAAAATCAGCTAAAAGTCAGCTAAAGCTCTCTATATTATTAAAATATATTTTTATATATTTTATTAAATATTTATTTAGCTAAAATTTAGCTAAAATTTAGCTGAAAGCAAGCTAAAAGTCAGCAAATAGTCACCTAGGAGTTAGTTAAAAGTTAGCTAAAAATCAGCTAAGATTTAACTAAAATTCAGCTAAAATTCAGCTAAAATAAACTAATAGTCAGCTATATTATAAATATAAAATTTATTGAAAATCGATAATTAGTCTAGGCGCCCAGAGAGTTTCGTATGAAGTTAAAGGTCCCGCCCAGAAAGTAGGTGATTTATATGTATTTAGAGCTGCTGAATCCGAATTTGCGAATTGCTTTTCGCGCAAGTGGTCGAGTAATTTGTTATAAACAAATAAATTGTCGAATGGCTACAGTCTATGAGCTACAATAGATGCAGTAATTTTCTCTGAAAAAACTTGTTCTTTAATAAAAAAAAAAAAAAAAAAATCGTTTTTGTTGCATGTCGATTCGATAATTAGAACCAGAGATATGGCAAATATATTGCAAAAAAACATAGAGACATAGCGCAAGCACGGAACGCTCTGGTGAGAAATCTTATAATTCGACTACTAATTAATATTTTTTGAAGTTCAACATGTGTTTAAAAAATGTCAGAGTCTCAGCTTAAATGATGAATTGTTATATATTACTTTCAAATGTTAATAAATAAGCTAGAATGATTTGAAGCAGAAAAAATTTTCAATTTTTCAGAATTTTGTTTGTTTATAACGAAATAATAAAGGTTTGCGAACAAAATATTTGTATATTTTTGATACAGAATGATAGGAAATTTCATCTAGTTGAACATCTGTCCAGTTTTTTTAAATTTAAGTGAGTAGAACCTGAGACATCGCAAATTTAAGCTGTAGCGCCAACTCCTTGCAATACGACCTACGTGTGCAATATGGCGATCGCTTTCCTAATTGAAAATTCTTTTATTATAAGGTAAGTGATTTCATTCTTTTGTAATAAAATTAATTTTAACTCTATATTAGGAAATCAAATAGAAATTTAATAAAAAAGGATTCAGCTAAAAATAGATGACTCTAATAAATCGGAAGGTTAAAGCCAATTTTTTGAATAAAATAGATTGTTCTTCTTTGTTGCAATCTGCTAAAAAAAACCTACAAGTAAAAAATGTTGGTTTGGGCGGGTGTTTTCTTACCCCAAAATAATAGATGAGTAAATTGTTTACTATTATAGTAGAAAAATCAATGATTGTTTAAAACCCTAAATCTACTTCATCTAAATGTATTATACATCATTAATATTATGACAAAAGGAGCGCGGTGGCGTAACGGATAGAGCTCTTGCCTTCAACGCGGTGGGCACGGGTTCGAATCCTGGCCAGGCACCTCTGACTTTTTTTCGGAAGAAAATTAGTGTATGTGTCATCCATATCGCGACTCTTAAAAAATCCGACCTCATTGAGTATCATTTGATTGTTGGTCACAAAAGTGGCTGACCATCCATTGGTAGTCAAAGTTTTAGGTATGGTAGGTCTGACAGTCTAGCCTGATGTAATGTGTTAAACGGGTACCGGGCTGGACTCCCTCAACTTCACCATATAAAAAGGTTAATTATATAGAGAACAAAATCCTTTATATATTAATCTTTTTAAAAAAAAAAAAAAAAAAAAAATTATGATAATATATATAAAATAGAGTCAAAAGTGATTTTATTAAAAAAGGATGAGATTACTTACCTTATAATAAAAGAATTTTTAATAAGGAAAGCGATCGCCATATTGCACACATAGGTCGTATCGCAAGGAGTTGGCGCCACAGCTTAAATTTGCGATATTTCAGGTTCTACTCACTTAAATTTAAAAAACTGGACAGATGTTCAACTAGATGAAATTTCTTATCATTCTGTATCAAAAATATAGAAATATTTTGTTCGCTAACCTATATTATTTCGTCATAAACAAACAAAATTCTGAAAAATTGAAAATTTTTTCTGCTTCAAATCATTCTAGCTTATTTATTAACATTTGAAAGTAATATATAACAATTCATCATTTAAGCTGAGACTCTGACATTTTTTAAACACATGTTGAACTTCAAAAAATATTAATTAGTAGTCGAATTATAAGGTTTCTCACCAGGGCGTTTCGTGCTTGCGCTACGTCTCTACGTTTTTTTGCAATATATTTGCCATATCTCTGGTTCTAATTATCGAATCGACGTGCAACAAAAACGATTTTTTTTTTGTTTTTTTATTAAAGAACAAGTTTTTGCGAAGAAAATTACTGCATCTATTGTAGCTCATAGACTGTAGCTATTTAAACAATTAATTTGTTTATAACAAATTACTCGACCACTTGCGCGAAAAGCAAGTGGCAAATTCGGATTCAGCGGCCCAAAGTACATGTAAATCACCTACTTTCTTGGTGGGACCTCTTACTTCATATGAAACCCTCTGGGCGCCTAGACTAAATAGAGAGATTTAGTTAAATTTAAGCTTGAAAATAAATTAATAGCAATTGTAAAAATAGATTGAAAATCAGCTAAGATTTAGCTAAACTTCAGCTAAAATCAACTAATAGTCAGCTATATTATAAATATAAAATTTATTGAAAATCGATAATGGACAAATTTAGTTAAATCTAAGCTTAAAAATAAATGAATAGCAATTGTAAAAATAGATTAATAAATACAGCTACATCAAAAGTATCAAAAAGCTCAATAATTGATGAATATAAGGAAATTTATGCTAAAAATAGTTTAAACATTTACTAAAATTAAATTGAAATTTCTTGAAAATTTGTTATTACATAATTTACATAAAAATTTATTTTTATTAATATGTTTATGTATATGTCTTGAATTAGAAAAGTATTTATTATGTTTTAAAGTTTTACATGTCAAGTGGGGGTTGGCACGCTTGCCTCCTAATTTTTATATTAAAAAAATAATTATATTTGGAATAATTATAATACAATAAAATTGTATTATGATAAAATAGGGTATGAGGCATGTTAGAATAATATTTAATAAAAAAAAATGTAGTTATTATGAATATTCTAATATACATATTTATAGAAAGATTTAGAAGTAGCATTATGAAAAGTTTTATAAATGTAAACAAAACTAAATAATAGTTAGTTTATAATTTAAGTTAAAAAAAAACTTTTAACGTTTAGAGTGCTTGGCCTGGCTTCTGGCACGTCAATGTTCAGTGAGTGGGGCCATAACTCTGTCGTTGCCCTTAGTCTCGGCTTTCTGCATGCGAAATGCCGCAGAGTCAAGGAGAGCGAGCTCGCAGCTCTGCCGCTGTGCTTGGTCTCGGCTTTCTGCACGCGCGATGCCGGAGAGTCGAAGAAAGCGAGCTCGCAACTCTGCTGCTGGACTTAGTCTCGGCTTTATGCACACACGATGCCGGAGAGTCGGAGCAAGCGAGCTCGCAACACAGTTGTGGCGCTCTGCTCGGATTAGCGTAATCGCTTACACAGAAAGTCGTAATTATTTACAGCGACATGGTTACGCATTCATATATTACGATTTTCTGTAATCACTCGCTTCAAATGTTGTTCGCATCCTCGCACGCGTACCTCAATACATACAAAGCGATTAACGTAAGATATATCAATGTATGATAGATCTTATTTAAAAATTCTCCTTTTTACACTACGTGTAAGGAGTGAGAGCGCGAGAGATGGGGGATTGTCCCATTGATGTAGAAAACTAGCTGTAGCGACATCACTCTTGTATCGTCATCCATAGAATAAAGTCGAACTAAATCTTAAATCCAGAGTCATGTGAGATTCTTTATTTCCATGCAAAAACAAAACACGGCAAATAAGATCACCGCAAGTGTGGTTTTCGTACCTGTTGGCGTTTGCATGGAGTTTGTTTTTTTATCATGAGTTAATAGTTAAGTGAAAGTGTTTTTTGTGCTTTGCCTTTCAAACTATAACTTATCGCGTTATAGAAGAGGCAATCAGCCTGTTTCTCACGCCTTGCAGATGTGTGTTTGACCGCAAAATATTGGCTTGTGTTTGAACCGCATTTGCAAGTATCGTAAACGCAGTAAAATCCAGCAACATGGATTATGCGATATAAGAGGCAATATAACCTAATAACCTTATGTTCTTTTTCTCATACTCATCCTACATCTGCAACTTGTGAGTTGTTTGGCATAAAAACCCGAATCCATCGGGCATGACGTTCTTGTGGTGTACGGCTTGGAAAAGCAACTCTAACTTACACACAATAAAACATGAGTTCGTGCGAGTGCGAAAAAACACTCGTTGAACTTGGAAGAAAAGCGACGGCCGCTTTGGGTACTTGCAAGCAAATTTTTTTACTTAGAAGCATTTCCTAGAGTCATAAAAAGTGCTGACGTCACATAAGATTAAAATAAAAATATAAATAGAGACTCAAGTGGTTATTTTCCCTTTTCCTCTTTTCAGGACAAGAAATTATATCCAAACAAAATTATTTAAATCATTTATTTTTTTTTATTAAGAGTAATTAGAGTTTATTCAGTTTTTTTTTAATATTTATTTCTTTTTTCTTATTTCAAAATTCGCTTTATATATATTTATATATGTATATGTATATATTGAAAGTTTGCTTTTCAAATTCTCATTTTCTTTAATTAAGTCACAAACTATATTGAATTTTTTTTGAACCACTCTGATCGTTAGAACCAGCCTGCAACCCGAAGCAGGCTAGTAAGTATTGACTCCCTCTGCAGTTGCTCTACCCAGCTAGCTAAGCAAGGTTCACTAGCGCTCAGCCCAAATAAGTATAAATTTTTTGAATCCAGGTAAGTTCGTGGTGTCAGGAATTCCTCGGAGGTCTGGAGAATTTGCCACGTAACAATATACAGTAAAAAAGAGCCTTTTTAAGAAATTTAATAACCAAAGGACTAGGATTCTTAAAAAAAAATAGGTTTCAAATAAAATAAAGCACAAATCAATTGCTTCAATTTCTAAGCTAAGTTGCATTAAAAAAGCTTTTGTTATTCAAAAGTTACAGGCGATTAAAATATGCTAATGGAATAAGGTAAAATATTGATCATGTTTTATATGCTAAAAAAATGCACAAATATGTAATAATTTTTAAATAGCCATAACGTTTGAACCACTGAAACTTTTTTATTGCAACAAATTTTTAATCAGAGCATTAAATTTGCACTTCATTTTATCTTCCATGTACATTTTTGTAAGAGCTTTAGTTCTTTGGTTATTCAAGTTCTTATAATGGTTCTTTATTATTATATTTTTTAAAAATGTCTATATTCTTATCTAGGGGACTTATTCAATGAAAAGAAAGAATACGGATTCATTTTTTTATCAAAAAAATAATATTTTGCAGTTTTAGCTAAATCCGTTTCCCGGAGGTGGGGTGCTCTCCTTGTCAGAGTCATAAACGATCTACAACTGTCAACAAGGCTAGACGGTGAAATTTTCGCAGATGCTCGTGACACTAATCGAGTAAAGAGACAAGAATGGCACTCATTGAATTCATCTAATGAGGCCAGAAATGCTTAAATAAGATTAAAAATACTCGAACCAGATTTCTTGAAGTTTGAAGAAGTTTGCAAGTATAATCAGCTGAAGCGTTTTGCAGTGGTCAAATTTGCTCAAAAAGCGGCCAAAATTCATTTTTTTAACATTTATGATAGCTTTCATTGGATATGGTAAATTCGATGTTTAAATAAAACGTCAGAAAATATTGGATAAAGTTTCAAATATGATAAAAACCTATAACTTCAAATTCTACCTTTTCTCTATTTTCTAATAGTTTTATTGATTCTTCTAAATATTATCAGCATTATAAACTTTACCTTTCTCTATTGAATTTGAAAAAAAATTTCGATTGAACCCCCCTATTTATTTATTTATTTTTTTATTTTTTTATTTTTTTTCACTCTTTTATTAAATAATCTAAAAGATTTTCTCACTTTTTTTTACTAGACTGAAAATGTTGTCGTCAAGTTCGTCTAATTGGAAAATATTGCACATGTTTGCGACTCTTGAAATAATAATGGTTTAAAATGTCGAATGCAAAATTCGTATAAGCACATTTATAATTTTACCAAGAAAGTGTGGGTTGCAGGTCACAGATTTTAATCAAACTTTGGAATATGTTTTGAGGAACCAAAATATGAGTAAAGCCACAGCAGCATGATCTAACGCTTTGAAAAACTGCAGATATGGATGTTTATAGTCTTATTTTATATTTTTTTATTTTTTTTAAATGTAAAAAAAGAGCACTTAATGTAAGTGTGAATAATTAGAAAGATCTTTTATCAATTTACAATAACTTGAATGAATCTGGAGAAAGCAAGCTATAATTTGCTGTCTTGAGGATTGAGAAATAATAATAAAAACCAAAGTTATGCTTGTTTAAAGTTGAGCAGAACAAGAATACAAAAATCAACATCGTTCAGAATGCAGGTGATTTTTGGTATTTTTGCTGCTCAACTTTGACCAAACATAACTTTGGTTCTAATTATTATTTCTGAATTCTTAAAACAGCAAATTATAGCTTGCTTTCTCCACTTTCATTTATGTTACTATAAATTGATTAAAGATCTTTCTAATTATTCACACTTTAATTAGAAGCTTTTTTACATTTTTTTTGGATTAGACTATAAACATCCAGAACTGCAATTTTTTGAAGCGTTAGATCATACTGCTGTAGTTTTATTCATATTTTCGTATCTCAAAACATATTCTAAAGTTTTATTAAGACCTGTGACTTGCAACTGAGGTACTCCTCGGGTGAAACTCATCAATACGCTAAGACGAATTTTATTCTTAACAATTGAAATCATTATTATTTCAAAAGACACAAATGTAGACAATATATAAAATTAAAGTTTATAACGCTGATAATATTCAGAAAAATCAATAACAGTCGATTTTTAATAAAAAGAAATTTTTCTCTAGCATTAATCGTATTAGAAAATAGAAAAAAAAATCTTAAGTCATAAGTTTATATCATTTTAAAAATTCTATCTAATAATATTTTCTTGGCCATATTTGAAAAGTAAAAGCATTTTCTAATGTCAATTTATCTAAAGAACAAATTTACTGTGGTCAATCAAAGCCATCGTAAAATTAAAAAAATGAATTGTGGCCGTTTTTTGAGCTGATTCGACCACTGTACGTTACAATTTTGTTTTCTGCACTAATGAAAAAGTTTGTTTTTATATATTTAGAGGTATATTTTATCATATAACTTCATTAATTGCAATAAATAAAAAATTATTAAATAACGTGTTTCTACAGGATTTTCCCGTTGGTGAAAAAGTTATTTTATATCAAACTTATACACGGTGGGCCATTTTAATCTATGCACCTGAAAAACTCAGTAAGTTCGCATCCTATCAAAAAATGACCTCTATAAAAGTTGTAGGATACAAAGGGGGTCAAACAATAGTGACCTTGAATTTGACCTTCAAGCTGACCTTTAAGGTCAAATCAAGGTCAACTTGAGTTTTTTAAATGGAAACCCCTATTTTTTACACTGGAATCGGAAAGGGCGGGAAATTTTACGTCCGAATATGCTCTCAGGTCATCTGACCTCGATGACCTCAAAGGTCAGGTGAAGGTCATAAATACGAAATAATTGGGTAGCTGTCAACATTCTTATGTAAGGTGTTGTCGAAAAAATGAAGATCATAATTTGAGTAATTTTTAACGAGAAATTCAGTGTTGACCTTTACTTTTTCGGCAAGACCCTACCTAAGATTTTTCATAGCCATCTGATTATTTCGTATTTATGACCTTCATCTGACCTTTGAGGTCATCGAGGTCAGATGACCTGAGAGCATATTCGGACGTAAAATTTCCCGCCCTTTCCGATTCCGGTGTAAAAAATAGGGGTTTTCATTTAAAAAACTCAAGTTGACCTTGATTTGACCTTGAAGGTCAGCTTGAAGGTCAAATTCAAGGTCACTATTGTTTGACCCTCTTTATATCCTACAACTTTTATAAAGGTCATTTTTTGATAGGATGCGAACTTACTGAGTTTTTCAGGTGCATAGATTAAAATGGCCCACCGTGTATATTCGTTTTACGCGACAAATTATATTAGGAACAATAATTATTAGATTTTATGTGTTTTTTACAAGAGCTAATGTTAAAAGAGTCAGTTTTTTCTCAAATTTCAAAAAGTTTAAATTTTTCGATATTTGAAATGGTTAGTTATATAAAAAACGCTGCCAAGTGCTTTGGCGGAATGCTTTCTCATAGAGCTCTTTGAGTTTCATTAATTTTTTTATATTTATTCAAATGTGATTTTAATATATAACTAGTGGGCATATATTTGCACTTGACTTATGTAATTCTTATCTAATTCTGGGGTAAAGTGCTGCTGCAAGGTTCTTACGGAAGACTGCTTCAATTCTGCTGCAAGTATGCGTGTTTATTCTCGTCATATAATTGCGCTCAACTTATGTCATACTTATGTAATTCTGGGGTAAAGTGCTGCTGCAACATTCTTACGGAAGACTGCTTCGATTCTGCTGCAAGTTTGCGTGTTTATTCTCGTCATATAATTGCACTTAACTTATGTCTTTCTTATGTAATTCTGTAGTAAATTGCTGCTGTAATATTCTTACGGAAGACTGCTTCGATTTTGCTGCAAATTTGCGCGTTTATTCTTATCTTTGAATCGCACGTTTCGATTGGCAATCTGTTACAAATCTGTCGCACGTTTCAGTCGCAATTAAATTTCAGCAGATATGCATTAAAATGTGAAAACAGACTAAAATTTTCTAAAATGAAAACTACGCTAAAAAGATCGGTTTATAAAAGTTATCCTTCTTTTGGCAGATGCAAATTATTCCTATGGAAATCTCAAAGCAAATTCATCAATTAACTTACGTAAAACACAAAAAAAATTAAAAATCGAAAATTTTTTTAAATTCTTAAAATGGCTCTATAAAAAAAAATACACTATGAATACAAATTTTCTATAGCTTCCCGCCTAGTTATACAAAAACATAGATGGTATACAAAATTTGAAGCAAATCCATCGAGTAATTTTCGAGATCTAACTGGTTAAATAAATAACATTTTCTTTTCAAAATTTCTTTTTAAAAATTTTAAAAATGCTCTAAAATTGAAACTACGCTATGAAAATCAATTTTTGAAAATTTTCCTTCTTTTGGCAGTCGCAAATAATTTCCCTGTAATTTTTAGAACAAATCTATCGAGTACTTTACGTAGAATAAAAAAAAATAAGAAAAGAAGAATCAAAATTTTTTTTAAAATCTTTAAAATTCTCTAAAATTGTAACCACACTAAGAAAATTAGTTTCCAAAAGCTTATTTTTTTCAGACAATAGCGAATTAATTGTATGAAAATTTTGAAGAAAATTTATAGTATGGTTAACGCAAAAAAGAAAATAAATGAAAAATAAAAATTTTTTAGAAAATTTTCAAAGTGCTCTAAAATTAAAACTGCGCTGAGAAAATTAGTATTCCAAAGCTTGTTTTCTTCAGATAGTAGCGAATAAATTGCATACAAATTTTGGAGCGAATCTATCAAATGGTTTTCGTAAAATAGAAAAAAATTAAAAATAAAAATTTTTTAAAAAATTTTAAAAATGCTCTAAAATTAAAAGTGCGCTAAGAAAATTAGTTTACAAAATTTTTAATAATTTTGGCAGTCGAAATAAAGTTCCATACAAATTTTCGAACAAATTCTTCGAGTAGTTTACGTAAAATACAAAAAAAATGAAAAATCGAAATTTTTTAAAAATTCTTAAAATGATTCTAAAAAAAAACTGCGCTAAGAAAACCAATTCCCAATAGCTTCCGCACCAGTTCATCAAAAAATTGAATTGTATGGAAAATTTGAAGTAAATCCATCGAGTAGTTTTTAAGATTTTATTGGCTTAATAAATAGAAACATTTTTTTCAAAAATTTCAAAATGCTCTAAAATTAAAACTGAGCTAAGAAAATCAGTTTTTAAAAATTTATTTTATCCGGGCAATCAGAAATAAATTCCATGCAAATTTTGAAGCAAATTCATCGAGTAGTAAACAAAAAAAAACCAAAAAACGAAAAATCGAATTTTTTTTTTTTTTTAAAAAAAACTTTAAAATAAAAACTACGCTGGAAGAACCAAATTATCAATAGCTTCCCAGCAAGTTAGTCACAAAACTAAATTCCATGCAAAATTAGAAGCAAATCCATCGAGTAGTTCTCGAGATACAGTTTACTAACTGTATTCATACATCCACACACACACACACACACACACATACATACAGACATTTTCTGGAAACCACTTTTTTCGACTCACCGAGTTCAAATATGTACAAATTAATGAAAAAATAGAAAAAAATTTTTTTTACCGATACAATGCTTTCTCTATGAGAAAGCAAAATGAGAATACCATTGAAATCAATATGATTTAATTAAAGATATTTACATCGAAGTTTCTGAATTAAGTTTTAACAAAAATCTATTTGATTTTGGAAGTACTATTTGTTCAGTTAAGTAGAAATCAGGTAATTGTTGAACACTACACAAAAGAGCTATTTCTCCCTGACGTAACTGAAATTCACAGCCATTACTAAGCGGTCTTGATGGAAGATCACCTTCACATACGAGCGCCCATTGCTGCAATTTTTGTTGCTTTTCTTTTTCACATGACAAAACTGGAGTCGTATTGAAAAATGGCTCTAGAAAGGCATGGGGTGTAGCGTCTTGAGCCAAACAGCGTGCTAATCTTTCTAAAATATTTTCTACTGAATGACGCGGCTGTTGCCTTGTAATTCTAAGATATTTTTGTAGAGCACGTGACATAGACGGGAATATAGATTGAGCAGCTTCTATTGGATCTAAAGGATTTGAATTTGTAATAATGTTTACATCGGAATTCATTCTTTGAATGTGAGCAAAAGCTTCTTCAGCAGCAGTAATTAGTCTAGCTTTACGTTTCCTTACTCTCCGATCATATTCATGTTCTTCATAAAATCGTTCATTGTGACTTGAATCCCTTCGTCTCGCTTGTGCAGCTAAGATAGCACGATCACTTCCACTTCCAGATCTATGCTCAGAATCATCGTGTATACTATTGTCTACATTATAGAATTTAAAATTGTTTGTATGATGTTTTCTACTGGATTTTGATACAGGTAGACGTTCTAAGTAAGGGTTGTAAATCGTAAATTCCGTATAGTATTTTTCCAAAATCCAAATCGCAGCTCTTTGAATAGATAGTTGTCCTATAGCATATGAACGAGATATACCGTCAGGAGTTCTAATAACCTACAAACAAAAAAAGATACAATTTTTTAGATATAATTAATAGGTAATTAAAAATATTTTTTATAAATATACATAGATATGGACAATTCTCTAACAAAACGCCTGACCAGAATTTTTTTCTTTGCTGTAAATATTTTTATATTTTTTTTCATGTCTAGAATTTCTATGTCTGAATTTCTTTAGATGGTTTTCAGGCTTATTTTTGAGGTTATGAGTTTTTAAAGTTGATTTTTTTTTCAATTTCCACGATTTTTAGTAATTTTTGACGTTTTCTAGCTCTACGAAATAGTATTTTTCGCCATAGACTTTTATATATTTTTTTGAAAAATTTTCTGTGTACTTCGAAAAAATTTTTTTCAAAGTCGTATAAACTTATTAGCGTTGATACATCTCTGAATTGAATCCCTCATAGCATGGAAGCTTCCCGGAAGCTTTCATGCTATGTGGGATATTAGTGTGGAAACTTCCTGGAAGCTTCCGTGCTATGTGGGATATTAAAATCTTGAAACTTGAGAGTTTGCTCCTTTTGATCAACACCAAAAAATTCATGGAGATAGCGTTTTCCATTACTTATGTATTGACATGTGCCCTAAAACAGTAATCTAGCTCGAACTTCTGCGAAAAATTAGAATAGTTGTAAAATTCTACAAATAATAATAACGTAGTTTTTTTAATAAAGGGTTCGCCAGCTTTCACGGTCATCAAAAAATTCATGGAGATAGATTTTTTCAATACAAAAGTTTTTGCGTTTAATTTAGGATGGGATCTCGGTTCTACTTCTTGATATAAAATGAAAAACGATTAAACTATGCTAGAAATTATTACTTATCTCTTACAATCCAGGGTTCGTTATTCTAATTTTTTGTAGAAGTTAGAGCTCAGTTACTATTTTAGAACACATGCAAATACATTAGTGATAAAAAAAAGCTATTTCCATGAATATTTTGGTGTTGATCGGAAGAAGTAAATTTTCTAATTTGAAGTTTTCAATATTCGAATTGGACATATGCTAATGCCAATAAGTTTATACAATTTTTGAAAAATCTTGAAAAAATACACAGAAAATTTGCTAAAAGAAAGTATATAAAAACCTACGGCGAAAAATGCTTCCTCGCAGAGCTAGAAAACGTTAAAAATTACCAAAAGTCGCGAAAGTCGAAGAATCTATACTTTGCAAATTTATAACCTTGAAAATGAGCCCGAGAACAATCTAAAAGAATTCTAGGTAATTCAAGACGAAAAAGAATATGTAAGAAAAATTTTCAACGGAAAAAAAATTTTGGTCAGGTGTTTTATCAGAGAATTGCCCATTTATATATGGTGACATGCAATGGTGCGTAAAAAATGAATTTTTCTGAAACTCAAAACGTATGTTTTAATTAATGATTTTCCATTCAGATTTTTCGGAAGTCAACGATATGAGTAAGACCTTACCGTTGTGATTTTTTATATTTTTTGCGATCGAATGAATTTTTTACCATACCCTGCCCGAAACTATGACTTTCATCCCAGCGCCGAAAAAAAAGTCATAGTTTCGGCTCGAGTATGGCGAAAAATAGTATACAGTCCACGGGAGGTAAAATGGCGATCCTCTAGCACATATTTGTCACCCTCGAGGTGGCAATTATATGTGCTATGGACTAACCAATACTTTACCTACCTTGGTGTGAAATATACTATTTTAACTCTATTTTCTTTCTAGAAGATCAAGTCATTTGTAACAATAATCAATATATAAAAAACCGGTGTGGCAGTCTTTGGGACTGGCCGACAAAAGTGAAATTTCTTTACGAAATTATAGAACTCATAAATGTTTATTTAAGTTTTATCACTGTTTTATTTAATTTTAAAAAATAATTTTTTAACTAAATAATAATAAAATTACATAAAACTAAATTAAAATAATTTAGTTTATTTGAGGAATTAATTTTTTTTAATTTTAAATGAGATAGTGTATAAAATTTTTGTTAATATTTATTTTACAAAAATACAATTTAAAAAATATAAGGAAGAGAGGGGTTCACCATAAAACATTATAGATAAAGAAAGAAAAAGAGAAAATGTGTGTTATTGCTTTCTTTATTTATTCAGATCAGATTCAGATATTTGTATTGTATATATAGTATGCATGAATACATATACTACATCTGTGCGTTTGACATCAAGTCAGTCCCGCGAATGTTTCTTTATACGTATTTAGTACCTTGATTTGCATATAGGAGGCGCGGACGCTCCTCCTATATATATACACTTCCGTTTCATTAGTTCCGTTGCATGTACCGTCATGAAATCAATTCACTCCCGTATAATTTTTTTATGCGTCTCTTATGGGAAGTATATACCGTCGGTAAAGAAGTTTCACTTTAAAAATTGAAATTTTTTTTAAATTTCCAAGAAAAATTATTCGAAAGGAAAGATTAATCGAAATATAAACTTTGAAAATTTAAAAAAAGGCATTTCATCCAAGCTTTTTACCTTAAAAAAAATTCATGGTTTTAGTTTTGTATGTTAGAGATTTGCTTCAGTAAGTCTGGTAATGGTACTTATTGAATTTCAGCAGAAAAAAAAATGATGACCGAGTTATTATTGGTCAAAGGGTACCCCACATTAAGATAGGTAAAAAGCCCCCATCGCAAAATTCAAATTTTTGGGCAAAATTAGTTAATACATGCTGAAAAATGCAATTTTAAACTGTGAGTTGCTACCCCCCTCCCCCTCGACTATTCCTAACTGTAATTTTTTTAACCATTATCGACCTAAAAAACGCTGCCAAGTGCTTTGGCGGAATGCTTTCTCATAGAGCTCTTTGAGTTTCATTAACTTTTATATATTTATTTAAATGTGATTTTAATATGAAAAAATTGTCTAACATTAATATTTATTTATAAATTTGTACTTTAAAAGAGCGATGACAACGAAATTTCTAATCGTAACCACGCTAAGAAAGAAGATAAATGAAAAATAAAAATTTGCATGAAAATTTTCAAAATTCTCTTAAATTAAAACTGCACTAAGAAAATTCGTTTTCCAAAACTTGTTTTCTTTAGACAGTAGCAAATAACTTGCATACAAATTTTGGAGCGAATCTATCGAATGGTTTCTGTGAAATAAAAAAATAATAAAATTAATAGTATACCAAGAAAATCAGTTTTCAAATGTTTTTATTATTTTAACAGTAGCAAATAATTACTATACAAATTTTTAAACAAATTCTTAGAGTAGTTTACGTGAAACCCAAAAAAAATGAAAAAATTTTCAAAATTTTCTTAAATTAAAACTGCGCTAAGAAAATAAGTTTTCCAAAACTTGTTTTAGGAAAGCAATAACGAATAATTTGCATAATGATTTTAGAGCAAATCTAACGAATGGTTTTTGTGTAATTAAAAAAAAATGAAAAATAAACATTTTTTAAAAAATTTTCTAAATGCTCTAAAATTAAAACTGCGCTAAAGATATGAGTTTTCCAAGGCTAATTTTCCTCAGACAATAGCGAATAACTTGCATACAAATTTTGGAGTAAATCTATCGAATGGTTTTCATAAAATAAAAGAAAAATGAAGAAAAAATTTTTTTCTTTAATTTTCAAATTGCTCTAAAATTAAAAGTGCGCTAAGAAAATCAGTTAGTAAAAGTTTTACTTCTTTTGGCAGTCGTAAATAATGTCCATACAAGTTTTCAAGAAAATTCTTCGAGTAGTTTACGCAAAATACCAAAAAATGAAAAATCAAAATTTTTTTAAAGTTATTAAAATGGCTCTAAAAAAAACTGAGCTAAGAAGATCAATTTTCAATAGCTTCCCCCCCCCCCCCCAGTTAGACAAAAAAATAAATCGCATGCAAAATTTGAAGCAAATCCATCAAGTAGTTCTCGAGATATTTTTTGCGTACTGAAATCATACACACACACACACACACACACACATGCATACAGGCATTTTCTGGAAACCACTTTTTTCGACTTTCTGAGTCTAAATATGTACAAATAAATGAAAAAATAGAAAAAAAATTTTTTCATCGATACAATGCTTTCTCTATGAGAAAGCAAAATTAACCTAAAATAAATAAAATATTTTCAAAATCGCTCTCAAAACTGGTAAAAATAGGGTGTTGCTGCAAAACTTAGGGAACAGTTGAGGATTCGCATCCTTGATCTGTGCAATTTTTTTTAGATTTCTTGGAGTGGTGTACCACTCATCAAAGTTCAAAAAATCTCTTTTATGACTATTATTTAGCCATTTTTTTGCTTTTGTCATTTTACGAGTAATGATAACAGCAAAACTGACGACACCATTAAATCCTACGCCAAAAAATACATAAAAACACGCATAATACTTTGTTCTAATGTTTTTGGTTGACTGCTTAGAAAACTAAAACGGAAAAGAGTACTTAAGAGTATTAGCAACAACTTTCATATGTATTTTTACTTATTTTTTATAAAGAAGACGATAGTGTTGTTTTTATAGCTGTCTTATATTTGTATGTGTGTGTTTGTGTTTATTAATATATACACTAAAAAATCAGCCTTCCTTACTGCCCACACAGCATGAAAGGTTACTGCAAGGTTTCAGTAATGATAATTTCATTACTGAAACCTTGCAGCGATCTTTCATGCTGTGTAGGTGGGCACTCTGTGACAAATTTTCTTCTTCGTATTTATCCCTTCTTCTTTAAAAGTCTCATGTTTCAAAGGTAAACACTGCTTGTCTCATCAATAATATAAGCTGTATACTCGTTGCCAGAGCAACTATGATAGTGACAGCTAGAGCGCCTAGTAACAAAGGCTGATTTTTTTTCAGTGTATACAGTACCAGTCAATTGTTTTTGCCCACCCTAGAGTAAAATTTATTAAAATAAAAAGTTATACATCTCCAGAACTAGCAATCCTATCTTCAAAATTTAAACGGCGTTTGAAAGATTGGTAAAAAACCTTTAAAATAATGTAAGTGTAGTAAAATAAGAGTCATGTTTCAGGTACTTAAGAGGAGGCCAAACTATCTGTCTCTGTCTAATAGTGTTTTTCATCTTTTATATGAACACCACCAGTTTTAATAAGAAAAAAATAGTAGCCCCCGCTAAATATTAATATAGTAAGTACATTTTATAATCATAACAAAATAATTCTATCGCGTAATTTTTGAGTATCATTTGACCTACGAACTGCCATAAATACAATCTGTCTTCTTTTAAAAAGTTTTGGTAGGTCAAATCATACTCAAATTACGCGATAAAATTCAATCGTTATGATTATAAAATTTACTCATTATATTAATATCTAGCGGGGGCTGCTCCCTGTCAAAAAAAACCAAGTGGGATCCCACGTGGGTCCCCACGTTGGTACCCACATAAGAAATAATTAAAGTACATTTTCTATAGCCTATCCCCATAACAAAATTTATAACTTTCTAGCGGCGTCAAAGCGATATCCTTGTTACAACAGCCATGCTATGGCTTTTGAAAGTTTTTAAAATACATAGGTACTAAATGAAAAGTACCAGTTGGAAATTATTTATATAAAAAATAATGAATAGCTATATAAAACATGGTAATTTATATAATAGAATAACAGAATATATATATATTTTAACATGGTGGATTTTCCAGCCACATGTTATATTTGTATATAGATACCTACTATACCGGCGAAGAGCCTTATAAGTAGGATTTTAACTTGTATATAGCAGTGTGGCATTGGCTTGGTGAATAGAGCTCGTGCCTGGAGATCTCGAGGAATGGGGATTCGCGCCCGGTGTCCGCTTATTTTTTCATTTAAAAAGTCTCATGTTTCAATATATTCCTTGTTAACAAAAAGCACATGGTTTAACTATGTGGTTATTTATGCCCACATGGTCTTTTTTTAACATAATGCTTTTCATATAAAATTTTTTGATTATATATAATAAGAAAAATAATAAATTAGGTGTAACGTAATAATACTGGGGTAAGGTAGACAAAATAAATAAATGATTCAAAATTTAAAGTTGATTTTAATAACAATCAAATTTGTGATGACAAAGAGTATTAAATATTATTCGAATTCGAACTTTATTTTTACTTTAATTTTAATAACAGAAAATGCGCAATTACAAAGTACACTTAACTTTTAGACGACCAGCATGAAAATAGCTTTCAGTACTCACACGTCTTTTTACATGCTTTTTTACATGCTTTTATTAAGCTTGCTTTCACGTCTGTCTGTAATCAAATCTTGCACGCTCGATTTGAGGCACTTTTTGTTGATAGAAATTTCTGAAATTTTACACAGACCTCGGTCTTCGATGACAATGTAATAATCCGTTGTCAGGTCGGCGATGACGGGTGTGCAAGCTCATATCCGAGGAAGTTTAAGTGGAGAGGCTATCTTTGGGTGGAGGCGAGTTGATGGAATGTTGTTGAGTTGATAGTTGTAGAAAATGCATAGGGGATAGGGGCTTGCATAGGGGATAGGCGAATGTACAGCTGCAAATATAGAGGATAGGAGGATCAAAAGGGATAGGGGAATATATAGGGGTAGGGGGATATATAGGGGATATGGTAATGTATAGAAGATACAATTGAGTACAAACTTTTGAAAAATAATCACTCATAGAAAATTCAATTTTAACTAAAAAGTAGATAATAAAAAATTTAAAAAAAAAACATTTTTAAAACACGCTTTTATAACGGAGAAAATACACTAGAAAGTATTAAATAAATTAATTTACTTTCTTGAAATTACTTTTATACAGTTCATTGCGATAATTAAAAGAAAATTTTACAACGAAAATTCAAAAATAAAAGTGTGGGCGCTGAATTAGATTTACTAAAATTAGCACCCACACTTTTCTTTTTAAATTTTTGTTGTAAAATTTTCTTTTAATTATCGCAATGAACTGTATAAAAGTAATTTCAAGGAAGTAAATTAATTTATTTAATACTTTTTAGTGTATTTTCTCCGTTATAGAAGCGTGTTTTAAAAATGTTTTTTTTTAAATTTTTTATTCTTTTATAGGGATCGAAAACTTATCTTTACTATTTCGGTCTATATTAAAGTATCAAGTGTTCTCTATGTTTACTCTAGTTTCTTAGCAACATTATTTTATTTACTTTTTTTCTTTTTTCTTTGACTGTGCTTGATTTGTATAACTTTATAGCGACTCGAGTTGACGATGTCTGTCAATTCGTGCCGTTTACCTCGACACCCGGAGTCTTATAACCAGGGCTCACCCCGGCGAGGCTGTAACCATTTACCTCGACACTCGGAGTCTTGTAATCAAGACTCACCCTGGCGAGATTCTAATAAATGGCCTCGACACTCGGAGCCCTGAAGACTCACCTCGGCGAGGCTGTTATTATTTACCTCGACACTCGGAATCTTGTGATCAAGATTCACCCCGGCGAGGGCGTTATTACCAGGCCATGGGCGTAACCATGCACAGAAGCACAGTTCTAATTTCAATTTCTTTTTTGCTCTTTTTTCTAATTTTAATTTTATATTATTTTCTTTAAATTAAACTATCAAATTTTAATCAATCATTCATTTTATTCAATAATTCACTAATTCGTTTATTTTCTTTAATTGTTCATTTATCAATTATCATTAATTTTATTATACATAATAATATAACAATTTTTATAAAAATTATTTAATCAATTTTGTACCGTATGCCATGTTTATGCCGATCTCTTTACATTTCTTTCTTTCTAAGCTAACGATATTTTCTCACATATAATCTCAATGTATATAAACAACGTAAACTCGATATTTTCAATACAATGGCACTATTTTCAAGCACTCTCGTAGCTCGATTTTAATCTTAAGAGGAGGCCGTATCATTCTGTCCTTGTCTAATCTAAATTTTCGTTCTTATAAATAAATAAAATATTTTCATAGAAAAGTAAGACAACCGCCCAATAGAGCAAAAGACAAGCAAACGATTCTTTTCTATGAAAAAATATAAAATTCTGATTATTTTTCGAGTAAAGTCTGAAACGGAAAAACAGTTTAATCAACTCAATCAAGTTCGATTGTTTTTCCGTTTCAGACTTCACTCGAAAAATAATCAAAATTTCATATTTTTTCATAGAAAAGAATCGTTTGCTTGTCTTTTGCTCTATTGGGCGGTTGTCTTACTTTTCTATGAAAATATTTTATTTATTTATAAGAACGAAAATTTAGATTAGACGAGGACAGAATGATACGGCCGCCTCTTAATACGCAATACAACGAATTATAATATTACTTAAATAACTAAATAAAACTAAAATCTTTTCGTTAATTAAACTTTTCCTATGAATTCAAATTAAATAATACAATCTAATCTAATTTTTATTTAACAAAACTTTACCGCGAATTTTAGTCATTAAAAATGAAACGAAATACAAGTATAATCTTAAAAACTATAATATATGATCATATAAACTAAAAATATTAATTCTGTCCGTAACAATCCTCCCCCTCGTACAAAATTAGTTTGATTTTGTACCTTATTCGCACCTAACAATTTAATTAATTTTCGTATAGGTCTAACAAACTCTCCTGAAGAAGTTTATATTTTAGCTATTTGCACTTGTTAATCTTCCCTATAATAAACGTAAGTGATAGTGCCTTTTTTCCCCTTATTTCGAAGTGCTGGAAAATCCATAATTAAAACTATATCGCCTATTTTAAGATGGCACATCGGCATGTGTCCATTTTTTACAAGACATTAATGTTGGTAAATATTTACGAAGCCAACAATGTCAAAATTATCAACAAATTGTTGTGAAATTTGCCATTGTTTTCTTAAACATAAATTTTTTTTCTTAATCGTGCGGTTCCGACGAAACATGAGTCAAAGGTCTTGATTTTATTGGATGTTCGATTTTAATTGAAAGAGTGTACAATACTTCTTAACCATGAGCTTGTTCGCGTGATATTGTAAAGAAACTTTGATAAATCATCCGGAGGATTAAATATCCATTTTATACATTTTTCATTAGCGTACTCTTTAATTTATTTTCGTCAATTTCCGTTATTGCCTCGCGAAGTTTTTAGCTTGTGGAAATTTGTCTCATTATCGCTCTATATAATAACAGGCATTCTCTACTTGGCTGTCAATCTTTGTAATGCTATTATAGCCGAACTTGCGCTTAAGGTATGTGCGAGTTTTGAATGTATCGAGTGTACCGTGAAACAAGTAAAGCAGGCTCTCTATCTTTTTTCTTTACGATGTCCGATTTTAACATCATAGACCCAAAGTAACCAATCCCACTGTAATCTTGGGTCGTACAGCATTTAAACGGTCTTTGTTTGAATGCTATATGACCCGCCAGTAGCACAGACATAAGTGGGTTTTAAGGCTTGACTCTTTGTAAGTGACATACGATATATTTACTAGTAAGAGAATGTAACGCGCTTCTCAAACCGATAATATAATATTTTTGTCGAATTTCATTTAATACCGTATCACTACTAGCATGATAAAACTTGCGATGATATTTGGCATTATTAATTTTGTTGCTGGATATTTATTATCTAAAGTTACCGATTGATTATTAAAACAAAAGAATTCGCGAGGAAAAAGTACATTTCTCCCGCTTGATTTAAGAAAAATTTGAATAGTGGGAGAAAAGTACTTTTCGCCCCCTTATTTTTAGAGAAATGAAATGTGGCGGGGATAAAGAACTTTTGGCCCTCTGAATTGGCGACAGAAAAGTACTTTTCTCCCGCTTAATTTAGGAGCAATTTAAATTGCGGGATATAAGTACTTTTCTTTCGGTTATTTTTATACGCTTTTATTTAACTTGACTGCCTCTGAACATGTCCTCAAATCTTGCCATTAAAAATTAACGTATTTCCCATTGACTTAGATGGCTGAAATTTTCAGAATATATGTATTTTGCGTGCCAATACATGATTCTGTAATTATAAAAAAATTTTTTTGTAATTAAATATTTATTATATATAAGCAATATTATATAGCCAGCGCTATACGACTAATCAGCCTCTCATCTTTGTACGGCTATTCGTAATAGCTACTCAATTCTCAGTAAAGGTTTATACATATAGACGTTACTGAGAAAATGTATACAAGAGTGTGTTTTGCAAAAAACACACTCATGTATACGCTTACGTATATATAATTATACAAATGTGTATGCGTATGCGTGCACATTTGTATACTCATATAAATAAATAAAATTAATAGAACAAAAATTAAAAAAAATGCTTTTATTTGACGTTTAAAAAATTGATAGAAAAAATAATTTTTAATAAATAACATTAATAAAAAAAATATTAAAAAAAATGTTTTTATTTAACGATAAAAAAATTAATAGAAAAAAATAAATTTTTAAAAAATCTAAAAAGTAAAAATAAATAAATAAATAAATGAATAAAAAATAATTTTTAAAAAACGCTTTTATTAAAAAACAAAAACTAAAATAAAAAATAATTCAAATGTATAATTACATTATAAATTATGTTTCTGCCTAATATTTTATTGAAATTTTATATGAAAGCGTGGAGAATATTGAAAGAACATTTAGAATTATATTCTCCTCGCTTTTATATAAAATTTCAATAAAATATTAGGCAGAAACATAATTTATAATGTAATTATACATTTGAATTATTTTTTATTTTAGTTTTTGTTTTTTAATAAAAGCGTTTTTTAAAAATTATTTTTTATTCATTTATTTATTTTTAGAGAAATTAAATATAGTGGGAGTAAAGAACTTTTCGCCCTCTGAATTTGCGAGATAAAAGTACTTATCTTCCCCTTGATTTAAGAGAAATTTAATTTGTGAGAAAAAATATTTTTCGCTAGCTTATTTTCATAGAAATTAAAGTTAGCTGGAGTGAAGAACTTGTTACCCTCTGAATTTGCGAGGAAAAAGTACTTTTCTTCCGCTTGATTTGAGAAAAAATTTGATTAGCGGAAGAAAAATACTTTTTGCCCGCTTATTTTTAGAGAAATTAAATGTGGCGGAAGTAAAAAAGTATTCGCCCTCTGAATTTGCACAAGAAAAGTACTTTTCGCTCGCTTATTTCTAGAGGAATTAAATGTGGCAAGAGTAAAGAACTTTTCGCCCTCTGAATTTGTAAGCGGAAAGTATTTTATGACCGCTCATTTCAAGAGAAATTAAATTTGGCGGGAGTATAGTATATTACACACTAAGGATGGTAAAGTATTGGCGAGTCCATAGCACCTCGAGCCGAAGGCGAGGGTGGCAAATATGTGCTATGGGGTCGCCATTTTACCTCCCGTGGAGTGTATACTATTTTTCGTCATACCCAGGCCGAAACTATAACTTTTGTTTTTCGGTACCGGGACGAAAGTCGTAGTTTCGGGAAGGGTATGGCAAAATAGAGTTTTTCGCCCTCTGAATTGGCGAGAGAAAATTACTTTTCTCCCGCTTCATTTAAGAAATAAATATATATATATATATTTTATTTCTTATAATAAAACTCTTATTTTTAGACGAATCTAATTGCATTGCTGAATTGAATCAATTCCTCATCTTACATATATATACATATACATATATATATATATATATATATATATATATATATATATATATATATATATATATGTAAGATAAGGAATTGATTCAATTCAGCAATGCGATTAGATTCGTCTAAAAATAAGAGAATCAACAATCAAGCCTATTGCTTAATGGATCTCTCAACAATCACAAGGTTAACAATAATTCACAGTTTCAGAATTGTTGTAGACAATTCTGATGACTTTAATTAATCCACTTATCTTAGATTATCTTAGTTTAACAATATTTTGTATAGAGTTTTATCTTATAGAGTCAACGCTCCATCTTCTATCTGTGTCTCTCTCTCTTTTAAAGCTCGTGTCGTCTACCTACAGTGACCGACACGAGACGGTTTCTAACCAGCAGTATTGAGTATGTGCACGAAGCTTACATCTCCCCCCCTTAAGGTTGTATGGGCTATACAGTCTGTGTCAAAAGTTAGTTTTTTAGAAAATCGTCTATATTTTTCGGTAGAAAGTAATTATTCAATTTTAAGCTTAGTAACTTATTAAATATTATTAAAACAATCATTTTAAACTTTGTTTCATTTAAATATAATGAATTATTAAAGAGTTATAACATTTTAAAGTTTATAAATTTTACACAAATCTAATGCAATCATAAATAATAATGCCAAACTTTCAAAAATGGTTTTATTTGACTGCAACAAAGTTTATTTTGTTCAGTTTAAAATTTAGAATCTATTGACGAGGATGGAATTTTGGTTTTTATTTTTTATTAAAATTTATTGCTAATTTTCTATGATAAAACAGTTAGTACCGTCTGAGACATATACATTTTTCCGCAGAAAATTAGCAATAAATTTTAATAAAAAATAAATATCAAAATTCTATCCTCGTTAATAGATTCTAAATTTTAAACTGGACAAAATGAACTTTGTTGCAGTCAAATAAAACCATTTTTGAAAGTTTGGCATTATTATTTATGATTGCATTAGGTTTGTGTAAAATTTATAAACTTTAAAATTTTATAACTCTTTAATAATTCATTATATTTAAATGAAACAAAGTTTAAAATTATTGTTTTAATATTATCTAATAAGTTACTAAACTACAAATTAGATAATTGCTTTCTACCAAAAAATATAAACAATTTTCTAAGAAACTAACTTTTGACACAGACTGTATAGCCCATACAACCTTAAGACGCCAATACTTCTCTGGAGGTTTGGTATTGGTTTATATCGTCATAGGGATGAGCTTTGTGATGTGGTATAGACCTCTCGTAGATTTCCAGTTTTTGTATTGATTTTATATATCGAATCTGATATTTTTTTTTCTATTTTGAAGGGGCTAATTCTAATTTCTTCCATTTTTTTACGATTTAATTTGTTTTTATTCATTATGTAGACCATGTCACCCTCTTCAAATGTGTGGTTTTTTTTGTTTTTATCGTACAATGATTTATTGTAGTTGTGCGACTTACGGGTTCGAAGCAACGCAAGATTTCTATCTTCTTCTAAGTTTTTTTTGTATTTTTGATCAGTTTTTAGTTCCGTTGGTAGCACATCTGTAGATTCTCTTTTTAGTAAATATTCAGGTGAAAAGCCTATAACTGAGTGGTCTGTTTCGTTATAATTTTTTCTGCATTCTTTCACCACCATTGCCCATGATCGTTTGTTTGTATTTTTGTTTAAGTTGCAGCGTATTTTGTTTGACAGAGTTTGGTTTAACCTTGCGTTTAAACCATTTAAAAATGGTGCATCTACAGCTGTGAAGATTAGTTCTGCACCTCGTTCTTTTATGTAGTTTTCAAGTTCTTTCGAACTTATTCCAGGGTATTGATCTGCTAGGATCATTTCTATTTTTTCCTCTGGTGGAACTTTTTTTAGTAGATTTATAAAATCTCTTGCGGTTCGGTTTTTTGAGCATAGAATGTATGCAAATCTGGTGAAGTGGTCTTCTAGTAAGTGTAGATAGCTTTTTGTCGATCTTAGTCCACCAAATCCACCAATAGTATCTAGTGACATTATCTGGAACGGTCTTTCTGCTGGTCCCAGGTGTGACATAAGACCATAATTTCTGTTTAGTCTTGTCTTGTTTTTTATGCATATTTCGCAATTTCGTAGATGTTCAATGTGTTTTGTTAAATTTGGTGCGGTATAAATTGTACATATTTTATGTGCCGTTTGGTTCATACCTATGTGGCCGTAGTTTTCGTGTACACGTTGTATTAGAGTTTTGCTAAATTTTTCACTTAGTATTATTTTTTTCTTCGATCTGATTTTTTTTATAGTAGACTCCATTTTCTAGTGTGAACTTATGTGTTTTTTGTGTTATTTGTTCGTTTTGTTTTTGATCGTCTATTATTTCTTGTAGACTTATATTGGATATTGTTATATTATTTACAGTTTTTAGTACATCTTCTATATTTTCTTCTGGTTCCAGGACTGGATTTCGACTTAACAGGTCCGCTTCTCCATTATTCTTTCCAGGGTTGTATTTGATATTGCAGTTGTATTGGGATGTGTAGTGTACCATATCTCCTAACTCTTCATCTGTTCTATTTTTGACATTTAAATTTTCCAGTGGTTTGTGGTCTGTGTAGATTGTGAAAGATTTTCCGATCAGCCAGTGTTGCCAGAATTTTATACTTTCTTTGATAGCAAGACATTCTAAAAATATTGCTTTTTTTTTTGAGATTCATTTAGTTTCTTTGAGAAATACGCCACTGGTTTCATTCCACCGTTTGCTTGAGTTTGTTTCAGTACCGCTCCAATGCCTTTAATGCTTGCGTCTGTGTATCTAGAAGTGTGTGCTTTTGAATTAAATATTGCTGGAACTGGTTCTGAACTTGAAATATTTTCTATTTCATCGAATGCTTTTTGACATTCAGTTGAGCAGACGAATTTTTTTTACCGTTTTTGTTAATTGGGCATGTAGAGGTTCAAGTATTTCTGTAATTTTTGGTACATATTTTCGTTCAAAGTTTTTTTTTCCTAAAAATTGTCTTATGTTCTTTTTATTTTTCGATATGTTGAAATCTTTCATAGATTTTATATTGTCTTATAGAGGTGTGCTTGTGTTATTTTTTATCGAATGGCCTAAATATTTTACCTCGTTTTTTGCAAATTTGCATTTTGTAAATTTCAATTTTAAGCCTTCTTTTTTTATTGCATCTAGCAGTAGTTCTATATGTTTCAAATGTTCTTCAAAATTTTTTGAAAAAATTATTATATCATCTATATAGTTTGTGCAAAATTCTGTTAGTTCATACTTTTTTATAATATTTACCAAAATTCTTTGGAAGATAGCTGGAGATGTTTTTAGTCCGTAAGGAAGGCATTTCCATTGATAGTGACCTTCTGGGGTGATAAAACCAGTTTTATTTCTGTCTCCGACTCTTAGGGGGATGAACCAAAAAGCAGAGTTTATGTCCAGTGTTGTAAAGTATTTGCAACTCACTGTTTTTACCATTGTATCTTCTATTAGTGGAAAAGGTTGGGCTTGTGGGATAACTATTTTATTTAATTCTCGAAAGTCCACACATAGTCTATTTTTTTTATTTTCTCCTTTTTTAAATGCTAGTGTTACTGGTGCCGCGAAGGGGCTATATGAGTCTTCAATCAGGCCATGTTTTAAAAATTGTGCTATTTGACTTTCAATTTCTTTCCTATCTTCTATTGAACATCTATATGGTTTTTTGTAGCAATATTTATCTATTTGTGGGTCTATAAAAGCTTCATAATTTTTTACTTTTCCTACATCATATTTATCTTTAGCAAAAATGTTTTTATAATTGTTTATTACATCATATATTTTCTTTTTCTTTTCATTATCTAAGTGATTTATATCCATTTCAAATTTATTTGTGTCAATAAATTCATTGAAATTAGTTTCATATCTATCATCGATTATTATATTATCTTTTTCGTCTATTTGTTTTGTATAATTAAATTGGATATTTAAATTCTCGTCATGAGTCAACCCAAATTTTTGTATACTATCTAGGCCTAAAATTAGGTCATATTCGAAATTTTCATTTTCATACACAAAGGCATGTATATTCTTTTTTATTTCGTGTATTTCAGCGTTTAATTTTATCAGACCATAACTTTGCCCTTGCCCACTAATTGTTTTTATATTAAATTTTGTTTGTTCTTCTTTAAATTTATTATTTATTAATTTTGTATTTATTACTGTTATTCTTGAGCCAGGATCATAAAGACCTTTGACTTTTAAGGATTCTTCTAACAGTACTTTTATTTTAATTAGTGGGGGCAAATCTAGTTTTTTAAGTTCTCATTTGATAATTTTATATTTAAGAAGGTATTTGTCTGTGGATCCTCTTCTGTTTTTTCTTTCTTGTACCAACATAAATTTTCTGGATGGAATCTATTTTTCTTACCTTTTAATTCACATACTGTACATGGATGTTTGTTTTCCTTCTCAGTTTGTTTTTTTAAATTTTGTTTAGTTGGTCGTAGATTTTTCTCATTATTATTATCCTTTATTAGATATTCTAAGCCTCTTAAATTATTATAAAGGTCGTCAACTGTCTTTGTTTTGTTTCTATCTATTTTATCTGTAATAAAATTTGGTAAACCAGAGGTAATTATATCTATTAATAGAGACGTGTTACTAGAGCTATTCACTTATAGTAATAATCTTTCCTTTTTTAGTGCGTAGTCTAGTATTGAGCCTTTTAGATATTTAAAATTCATAGCATCCTTAACCGGTGACCAACCTTTATCAGCGTATGTTGTTTTTAGACTCAGTTCCCATAATGACCAGTCTGACTCCATTGTGTGCTTTATTAACATTGATCTGTACCAGTTCTTACAGGAGTACTCTAGCATTAATCTTAACATTTCAATCTTTTCAGTATCTGTATTTAATTCCAAGCCGAGACTTTCTTTGTTAAAAATATCTAACCATTGTGTCACATTAGTTGTCGTTTTTGAAAATTTTTCAATTGAGAATTTATCAACTAATTTCAATTTATTTTGGGGTTTGGCCACATCGTGAGTGCCTACTGTAGATTTTTCAATTTCTACTTTTTTAGCGAGTAATCATTAAATTGTATATTTTTATCTTTGAAGTAGATTTTTTCTAGTTCAGGTGTAAGAGTTATCCACACCGCTCTCCTTTCATGTCTTTTCTTTATAGAATTTTTTGCCATCTTGAATATCCCAGTTTTTAGTAATTCTTCATGTAAACTCATTGGTTGGAGTTCTTTTGGCATTATAAACTGATTTTGTTCAGTATCTACAATTGACGCTAAACCATAGATGTTTGTTTTGGTATCCTCTAGTTTTGGGATGAATGAAAATTCAAATTTTAATTTTTCCATTTTCCGAATAAATGATTGTTGATTTGTAGGATAAGGAATTGATTAAATTCAGCAATGCGATTAGATTCGTCTAAAAATAAGAGTTTTATTATTAATACATATATTATATACAATGTTACAAGGAGCACGTGTTAACTAACCTAAAAATAAAAGAATCAACAATCAAGCCTATTGCTTAATGGATCTCTCAACAATCACAAGGATAACAATAATTCACAGTTTCAGAATTGTTGTAAACAATTCTGATAACTTTAATTAATTCACTTATCTTAGATTATCTTAGTTTAACAATATTTTGTATAGAGTTCTATCTCATAGAGTCAACGCTCCATCTTCTATCTGTGTCTCTCTCTTTTCTAAAGCTCATGTCGTCTACCTACAGTGACCGACACGAGACGGTTTCTTACCAGCAGTATTGAGTATGTGCACGAAGCTTACATATATATATATATTTGTATTCTGTTATTATATTATATAAATTACCATATTTTATATAGCTATTCATTCTTTTTATATAAATAATTTTCAATTGGTACTTTTCATTTAGTAAATATGTGTTTTAAAAACTTTTAAAAGCCATAGCATAGCTGTTGTAACAACGACATCGCTTTGACGCCGCTAGAAAGTTATGAATTCCTTATGGGGGTAGGCTATGGAAAATGTATTTTTATCATTTCTGACGTGGGTACAAACGTGGGGACTCCCGTGGGTCCCCACGTAGGTTTCCACGTAGGTTCCCACGTGGGAACTGACGTGGGTACGCACGTAGGATCCCACGTAATTCTTTTTCACGGGGCTATTTTTTTCCTGTTAAAACCGATGGTTTTTATATGAAAAATGGAAAACACTATTAGACAAAGACAGAGAGTTCGGCCTGCCTTTAACAAGTGATTTAGAATCTTGCAAAAGATAGAGGTTTTTTGCATTTTTCTCAAAATGCGTTGGTTGTGACTTAGCCACGTATGTTGCGAGACGCTTCAAATATTTTTTTGGCACACCCATCTTTATATAAAAAATCATTTCCATACAAATCGAGCAATTCCTTTGAGAGTTATGCACGGATATAGTAATTTTTTTGTCGAGAAATTTTTTTGGTTTTTTAACAATTTTCTCGTTCTCACCGAGTATTTGCCCGGTATCTATAAGACACGTATGAAATCTTTCTGGAGATATCCTCTATTAGATAAAATAAGGTTTTTTTAAAATCGGTTCAGAAACGACGGAGTTTGAAGGTAACAAAAAAAAAATTCAATCGAATTCAGAACCTCCTTTTCGAAATCGGCTGAAAATGGGTTTATTAGGTAAACAAATATTAAAATCGTTTTTAATAGGGTATATTGGATTTATATTATTTATAAAGGCTTTAAAGACAAATAGTTTAAGCTCTATTACAACAAATTTGGTTAATAATTTATTGAAATAATTTTGTTGAATATTTAATAATTTTTTATTTAATAAAGAAAGGAACTATATGCTTGTAATTTTGTCAAAAGATGCTTTCTATCACACTACATAATTTTTTCAGCAAAAAATATTATGTCCGTGAGATATCAATCCGTTTATTAAAAAGTAGCAAAATGTATGTTAAAAATGTACTATTCCACGTTCATTTTAGAACAAAATACCAAAGTGGTTTAGGTTCTTTGAGACTTATATTTGGTGAAACTGAAAAGTTTGATTGACATTTTTATTATTTTTGTTGTTTAAATGGCAATCAAAATCAAACAAAATTTTTTCCTAATTGTTTTTTAAATAAATATATGAAAAATTGAAAATATCTTTATCCAACTTCGATATTCTTGTTGCTTATATTTTGACGCTCATTAAAAAAAAACAGTTACTCTAACATAAGCTGAGCCGGGATGATTTTTTTTTTTAATTCAGCAATTACTTATTTACAAAGATTAGGGAATAAAATTTGGATCACAGATAGTTGAGTACTATTTTTTATGGGGTTTTTTATAGGGTTTTGTTAAAAAAACCTCATTTTTTACGGTTTTTTCATGGTTATTTTAAAATAAAAAAAAATGAAAAAAAATTATATTTTTTTGACTTTGGAATCGAATTCTACGGAAAAAAATACATCAAAAACCATGTTTGAAATTTTTTTTTCACAGAAATTTCAACCTACCATACGGCGATGAAAAGGCAGAAAATCGCGAAAAGTGAAAGTTTGCTTCAAATTGGATTAAAATGACATTAAAATCAAGTTTTACGATTTTGAACCGATTTATAAACATTGAAAATACTTGACTAGGGGTTTTTGAGGTCGCTGATCACGAATTTTAAGTCATTTTTTCTAAAGAAGAACTCCTAGTCGGCGTAAGTGGACAATAAACGTGATAAATTGATATTTTTTTCAAAAATCGATGTTTTGGATACTGTTCTGGAGGTTTTCCACTACATAAATCACAAAACTAGAACCTTTTTCGACTCTTGATCATGAATTAAGACTCAGAACTTATGTATAGTATATGTATATGATATTCATGAACTCCATTATAATATTTTTAGCTTCTTTTAAGAAGGGCTTTAGAGTTTTAATGGGTTAATCAATTGAGTTTGTAGAATTTTCGCTAATACTTCGCAACTTCGATAGTGATATGTTGGATACTAGATATTGGCGATATCTATTTTTATTTTTGTCTTCCAAAAAAATATTTTAAATGAAATTTTAAAGTGTTTTGCGCTTACGCACACGTTTCTCGTCAAATGACCAGCGTAAAGGATTTCTGACACGCTTTTGACCTCTTTTTGAAGATGTTTCTCTCTTCGTCATCCAGCAGTAATCTGCCAACATATTTATACCCCATCGTCCTTGAAATCTGCGTTTAAATTCCTTCAAGTCTTCGTGAAACCTTTCTCCTTGCTCTTTACTAAAGTCCCCGTTGTTCTCAGGAAATTGATCAATATGTGAATCAAGGAAATGAAGCTTCAAGTTCATTGGGCAGCCCAGTTTTTCAAAGTTGCGTACCATTTTCTTTACAATAGTTTTGTAATTTACGTCTTTAGTGCAACCCAAAAATTTTGTTGATACATCTTTAAAACTAGACCATGCTGCTTTCTCATCATCTTTCATAGTTCTTTCAAAGTTTTCATCTCTAAATAGAGTACAAATTTTAGGTCCATCAAAAATACCTGCGCTTAGTTTACCATCTGTTTTGGATAGTCGAATTAAACTATCTAAAGTTTATAACTTATATTGCTACTTCATAGCAGTACTATCAAAAACCTGCTGCTACGAAGACGTTGGCCACGATGACAATGACCTGAAAATGGGATGTGTAGAATGATTCGTCGGTCCAACTCTTCGTAGCAACGAAACCAGCGAAGGCGCGCTGCCTTGCAGGGGAGCGCTAAGATGTGAGAATGATGCCGTAGTGTGTCTGACGACGAGTTGACATTGTCCTCGTCAAAGTCAGAAAGCTCTTATACTTAGGCCTGGGGAGGTATTTGAGTTATCATCCCTAAGACGGCTGACTCACCTGCGATCGGGACAGGATTCTTAGCGTGTGGGTTTTAGATATAATTTATGGCACATCACAATTCCTCATCTTAACTTAACTCCGCTGGCACTTATGGTAACATATGCCATCATGAATGCACTGGTAATCCTGATAACTTTTGTTATGTATGTGCAAAATTTGTTGGGTCGAAAAACAAAAGAGAAATAACAGAAACAATAAATGATTTGTATAAAGTATGTTTTGACATAGAGATTTCACAGCAAGACAAAAGTTGGGTACCACATTTTGTCTGTAACTCGTGTCATATAATGATGAGTCGAGTTACTAAAAATCAGGACAAGATGTCCTTGAAATTCATTGCACCAACAAAATGGAAAGAACCAGAAAATGAAAACGATTGCTAATTTTTTACAATATAAGTAGGAGGTATAGCTTATATTAAATAAAAAGAAGAACATTCTTCTAGTCCTAAAACTGTTGAGTTTCCAGAAAATATCCTTATAGAAGGTTTAGAAAATGAAGAATCACAAGATAGTTTTACAGCAGGTTTAGATTCTCTGCATTTGGACGATCATTCGACAAATCAGATTAATGTGAAAGAAACTGAACCAAGCGATAACACATCATCCGAAGATCTAAGCGAATCCGACGAAAGTGAAGAAAATCTCTCTTCAGATGATGATGAAGAATATGTACCTAAAGGTGTGTAGAAATCTGTGAAAAAATATGATCAAAAGAGTCTGAATGGTTTATTTAGAAAGGCTGGTCTATCTAAAAAGCAATCTGAATTGATGGCTTCAGACTTTAAAAAGCGAAATATGCTGACAAAGGGAACTAAAGTAAGTAAATATCGTGACCGAGAGAGAACCTTTCGAAAATATTTTAAAGAAGATTCAGGGCTAGTTTACTGCATTGACGTAAAAAGACTTATTAACGAATTAAAACCAGGTATATACAAACCTGAGGATTGGCGCCTGTTCATTGATTCGTCTCAGCGGAGCCTTGTAGCAGTCCTTCTTCATAACACAAATAAGTACGCTCCTACACCATTAGCGCATTCAACTGTGCTCAAAGAAGAGTATTCAAACATTGAATTGGTTTTGTCAAAAATAAAATACGAGGAACATAAATGGCTAATATGTGGAGACTTAAAAATTTTATCTATGATACTAGGACAACAATCTGGATTTACAAAATTTCCTTGTTATTTGTGTATGTTTGATAGTAGAGATAGGGAAAACCACTACAAAAAGAAAATTTGGCCACTAAGAGAGTCATTTAAACCTGGAAAAAAAATATTGTAAAAGAGCCACTTGTGAATTCGACCAAAATTTTGATACCACCTGTTCACATAAAGCTTGGTTTAATGAAACAATTTGTCAAGGCATTAGACCAAGATGGGGAATGCTACGGATATTTGAGCCAAGTATTTCACCACAAAACAGATGGTAAACTAAGCGCAGGTATTTTTGATGGACCTAAAATTTGTACTCTATTTAGAGATGAAAACTTTGAAAGAACTATGAAAGATGATGAGAAAGCAGCATGGTCTAGTTTTAAAGATGTATCAACAAAATTTTTGGGTTGCACTAAAGACGTAAATTACAAAACTATTGTAAAGAAAATGGTACGCAACTTTGAAAAACTGGGCTGCCTAATGAACTTGAAGCTTCATTTCCTTGATTCACATATTGATCAATTTCCTGAGAACAACGGGGACTTTAGTAAAGAGCAAGGAAGACAAAAATAAAAATAGATATCGCCAATATCTAGTATCCAACATATCACTATCGAAGTTGCGAAGTATTAGCGAAAATTCTACAAACTCAATTGATTAACCCATTAAAACTCTAAAGCCCTTCTTAAAAGAAGCTAAAAATATTGTAATCGAGTTCATGAATATTGCTATTCATAAGTTCTAAGTCTTATTTTATGATTAAGAGTCGAAAAAGATTTTAGTTTTGTGATTTATGTAGTGGAAAACCTCCAAAGCAGTATCCAAAACATCGATATTTGGAAAAAAATATCAATTTATCACGTTCATTGTCCACTTACGCCGACTAGGAGTTGTTTTTTCAAAAAATGACTTAAAATTCGTGATCAGCGACCTCAAAAATCCCCACTTAAGTATTTTCAATGTTTATAAATCGGTTTAAAATCGTAAAACTTGATTTTAATGTCATTTCAATCCAATTTGAAGCAAATTTTCACTTTTCGCGATTTTCTGCCTTTTTATCGCCGTATGGTGGGTTGAAACTTCTGTAAAAAAAATTCAAAACATGGTTTTTGATTTTTTTTCCCCGTAGAATTCGATTCTGAAGTCAAAAAAATAAAATTTTCCTTTATTTTTTCTTTATTTCAAAAAAACCATGAAAAAACCGTAAAAAATGAGGTTTTTTGAGCAAAACCCCATAAAAAAGTAGCTGGACCCTACTTTTTTATTGCAAATTCGGATTTAGCGTCGAAAAATACATAAAAATATTCAGGTATAGTCAATTGCACAGACACTTTCGTTTTTTTTGTGGGCCTGTGTTATGATAATGATAATGATAATGATAATGATAATGATAATGATAATGATAATGATAACGATAATGATAATGATAATCATAATCATAATAATAATGATAATGATAATGATAATAATAATAATAATAATAATAGCAATAATAATAATAATTGTTATAATGTACTAAGAAATTCCTACCCTCCATTTTTTTTAAATCTAATCTGTATGATATATGTAGCAAACAATCGAAAAAGTGAATTTTAGTATTAAATAAAAATAAAAAAAAAACTTTTTAATGTACTACGTTTTTATAATGAACCAAAAAGTATAAAATAATGTGTAATAAAATGAAAAATGAATAATGATTTGAAATAAAAAAAACGTGGGGTGCATGTTTATTATTATGTATTGTATGCGCCCCACGTTTTTTTTATTTCAAATCATTATTCATTTTTCATTTTATTACACATTATTTTATACTTTTTGGTTCATTATAAAAACGTAGTACATTAAAAAGTTTTTTTTTTATTTTTAATATTATTTTATACTTTTTAGTTCAATTAAAAAACGTGGTAGATTGAAAATTTTTTTTTATTTAAATATTATCTTATACATTTTGGTATTATTATTATTATTATTATTAATATTATTTATCGTGTTGTCCAACAGTGCATATTATATAGCATATATATTGTTGTCAAGGGACTAAAACGTGTTTCATCTATTTTTTTTAGAGAACACGTAATCGCATGCTGAGTTTCCCGCCATTTTGACGATAATGACGCTATTAGAAATTCAACCAAAATTTATTGTTTTATGCATTGATAGACCATAAAATGAATAAAATACAGTCTCAAATTTTATATGTACAATACAACATGCTGTAATTTATGTCTAATTGCAATATGAGAAGTTAAAGAATTTTAAAAATTTTCGAAGATGGTTAGACACTAATGTTAAAAGTATATCTATATATAAAATCTTCAAAATTTCAATTTTTCCAATATCTCCGTATATAATTGTATTAATATATTTTTCGGTGGGAATATATATTTAATTATATTATCCAACAATGCATGCAAAATATAATATTGAATATATTAATATATTAATATATTTGATATATTAATATATTAATATATTAATATATTTGATATATTAATATATGAATATATTTGATATATTAATATATTAATATATTACTATATTTGATATATTAATATATTAATATATTAATATATTAATATATCAAAAGAAGATTTTTAAAATTTTCGAAGATGTTTAGACACTAATGTTAAAAGTGTATCTATATATAAAATCTTCAAATCTTCAATTTTGCCAACATCTCCGTATATGATTGAATATATTAATATATTGTTCGGTAGATATATATATTTTTTTTATAATATTGCATTGTCATCCAGTTCCGAGCTATATTTAAAATTTCAAGTCTCTAGCTCATCAGGAAGTTAGTTTACAATCGGTTGCAAAATTCGTACCGAACAGACAGACAGACAGACAGACAGACAGACAGACAGACACCAAAGCGAGTTAATAAAAACGTAGTAACGTAGTAAAAAACGTAGTAAAATAGGAAAACTAAATTCAAATGCAGATAGATACTCGTTTTTGTTGAACATTTTTTCCAGATTATTCATTTCTGAAATCTTTGCTTGACAAATATGGCATGCTATACTAGACGTATTTGTCAAAGCATTAACAACCTAAATATTTTATAAAAATGAATAAATATTTTTCTATGAATCCCTACGAAATAATGGAAAAACTAAGTATTTATTTTTCAGTACCTTACTGTCAATCATTGTCAGGTGTAAAGAAAAGTCTATTTAAAACCAAATTTTTCAAATTGCTCTAATTTAGTGATTTGATCACTTAAATTTTGTAATTCTTGTTGTCAAAGTTCACTACTTTCTCGAGCCCATTGCATTCTTACAGGTCTACAAAACCGAGTTGAAGTAGGTCTTGGATTTTCCCACATCAATTTAATTGATATAGAGTCTACAAGTTGCACTGGCACAATGGATGTTAAAAATAGACTTTAGCTATCGAGATCAGTTTGAGACCATTGTTTATAATTAGAATGGCCAGAACTACCATCAGACCCAAATTTACAAACTAATATTAATTTTTTTTATTATTTGTTTTAAGATAATATAATGGTAAAGTATCCAAAAGTCGATTGCAGGTTTGATTTAGGAGAGACTGAAATGAGATTTCGCAAATGTCTTCATTCTCTATTATATGAAAAGGATAGGCCGCCATTTTTGCTTTTAGAATCCTGTCATAGCTAGGATAAATTAAATTTAAATGTCAAAATTCCGACACTTTGCTCCGTAATACAATGTTAGATTCTGTTTTTTTGAGAAATTATTACTTATTAAAAGAGATAAAGCCTCGTATATTTACGTAAAAGTATATTTACGTTGTATCTCAACCTTAGAAGAATTCGCTAAGATTTTTTCTGCTGGATTTAATGAATTATTAATTATTTCTCTAACTAGTTTAGCTCCAGGTATATTTCCTTAATTTTTCAAAACTTTGGAGGCTGTTGCATAAATTAAATCTGTGTCTGTGGAAGAACTTTGAGCTTGAATTTTTCGTCTTTTACTCTTTATCGAACTCCTGCGAATGGTATTTGTCTTCTTCCTTTATATGATTCTTGTAATTTGAAAAATGAAAAATAAAATTATTATTATATGGTGATGTAAAATCAGCACTTTACCAGTAATAAATATTCCAGCAATCTGGAATAATTACTACTTTTTATTTTATTGAAAAATTTCAGAAAAAAATACATTAGTTTGTAGTGAACATCGTTATTATTATTGAATTCAATTTTGAAGTAAAATCATTCATTAGTTATTAAAAATGCAAATAACTAGATGTTCAAATTAAAGTCGCAATGTTCCTGCTTCACAGATATTATTTTATCTTATATTTATATGTTTTGTAACGTTTGGCTTTCTTGTATACTTTGCGAAGTGCATCCCTAGTGGAAATCAGTTTTGCTAATAACAGCAAACAACTGCTAATAACTGTTATAAATAGTTTAGTTTGAGACAGAAGTAGCGGTTATTTGCAGTTAATAGTAATTATTTGCAGTTATTAACAGTTATTAACATTTATTAGCACAACAATTTTGTACAATACAATTTTTAAAAATTAAGATAATAGTAACAGTTGTTTGTAGTTATTTTTTTATTTTTGCAGTTATTTACCGTTATTTGCGGATTCTTGCAGTTATTTGCAATTATTTTCTGATTTTCTTAGTTATTTGCAGAAACTTGCAGTTATTTATAGTTAATAATAGTTATTCATAAAAATTTATTGTCTTGAAAATTTTTTCCTATATATAAAAAATTAAAAAATTTTTTAAAAAGCGTATAATTGTTAATAACTGTAAATAATTGCAAGAAATTGCAAATAGCCGTGAATAAACGCAAATAACTGCTAATAATTGTTAATGAAATAGCAAATAACTGCTTATGAATGCTAATAATTGCTAATAGCTGCTAATAACTGATGATAACTGCTATTAACTGCAAATAACCGCTATTTTTGTCTCACACTAAACTATTTATAACAGTTATTAGCAGCTTTTAGCAGTTATTTGCAGTTATTAGCAATAATAGTTAATTATTAACAGTTATTAGCAAAACCGATTTCCACTAGGGATTTAGGTGATTTTTATTCAAATTTTTGTATTATATATTTATTATACATAAACTATATATATTACGCGTTATATTAACGTAATATTGTACTCATATTTTACACAACTTTTTGAAACAATGTCATATAAAAATTTATATTTAATGTTTACAATACTTACTGAAACTGGAAATAGTATTTTTTAACTCAAAACTAATTTCAGTTTGCAGCCATTCTTTGCAATTCGCAATAAATCGATCTTTTTTACAATTGTTTGTGTTCCACTTTTGATAATAACGGTCATAAAATTTTTTATCTAATATATTATTAATAGCCTTCTCTCCTAAAAATGATCACGGAACTTATGATGCAATATTTTGCGTCACTTTTTGAGTCACTTTTTGCGTCACTTTTTATATCACTTTTCGTCTCGCTTTATCGAGCCAAAAGTGACGCAACTTTTTGCGCAACTAATTGCGCAACTTTTCCAAAAATATAAATCATATTTTATTTTTAATTTTATTTTACATCATTTAAAAGATGTTAAAATACAGAATCAAAAATATTTAGAGCATGATTTAATTGTCTACGTTTAAAGAATTAATAATTTGGAAAAAATCTTTGAAATAAATTGAAAATTCTTCATCTAAATTATTAAAGGAGTGTTAATAAAATAAAAACATTATTGAAAATTAAGAAGTTGAATTTTTCATGATAGAATGTGTGTGTGTAGGCGTGTATGTGTGTGTATTTGTATACATGTGCATGTATATATCGATGGTGGCTACGAAAACAATCACAGCTGTGTAATTGACTACGAAAAAAGCACATCTCCGAAAGTGCGGCGAAAAAAAACACATCTTCAAAAGCGCGGCGAAAAAAACATCTCTAAAAGTTAGGCGAAAAAAAACATCTCCAAATGTACGGCGAAAAAAACACATCTTCAAGAGTGCGGCGAAAAAAAACAGCCCTTGAAAATTTTCACCATGTTTTCAAAGGGTGTTTTTCTTCGCCACACTTTTAAAGATGTGTTTTTTTTTCGCCGCACTTTTGGAGATGTGTTTTTCTTCGCCGCGCTTTTGAAGATGTGTTTTTTTTCGCACATTTGGAGATGCGTTTTTTTTAAGATGTGTTTTTATCGCTATACTTTTAGAGATGTGTTTTTTTGTAGTCAATCACACAGCTGTGATATTTTTCGTAGCCACCATCGGTATATACATGCACATGTATGCAAATACACACAAACACACGCCTATACACATACACATTCTATCATAAAAAATTGAACTTTTTAATTTTCAATAATGTTTTTATTTTATTATAGTCCAATCAACAGAGACATTTTGAGGACATTAATTAGGGGTTCAATAAATCCTATATAGAGTTGTTAAGGGCGATGAAAAAACATACCCTATATAAAAATTTGGTGGCTTCCACGTTCATCTTTACGATCTTAACGTATTCCCCACATCTTTATTTATACTTCCAATTCTTTTGTTTTTACCCATCCCATTTTACCCCGTCTCACACCGCATTCGCCCGGGGTAATGCCCGTGGAGAGGGAAAAACCCATAGGCAAACCCAGTAGGATAAAACCCTCTTCGGAATGGGTCGGTGTATATAGCAGATTTGGTATTAGGCATCCTTGTATCAGGATACCTACACCGTATCTGCCACACCTCCCGATCACATTGTCATGTGGTCAGTACACCCAAGCGATCGTCACACAAAGCAAGTCCAGATCGGACGCGCAGCGTTCCTTGGAGTGGTCACCCATCCAAGTACTAACCGCGGCCAATGCTGCTTAATTTTGCAGATCGCCTGGTGCGCGCCGAACCACTCGGCTAATGCATCGATTTACATACCCTATGTAACCAAAAAAAACGGTAGAAAATGCTCCAGGTAGCTGGAAAGTTGGCCAAATCGGCTTTTTTAATTTTCTGAAGCAACCTATGCATTTTAGCAGAAAAAGTAATTAATAAAAGTATTAGTAGTAAATAATTTTTAAAATATTTTTGAACTTTCAAAAGGAAATCTTCATAAATATGAATAGAAAGCGAGGTTGTAACAGCAAATTGGTTAATTTGTTGCTGAGATATTCCCTATTATTTATCCCAACAAGCATAATGTTTATTGCTATAATTTTTTTTTTTTGGCTGAACATATTCAGTTGCATAAGGGCTTAAACTCATTATGAGAGTTCAAATTTCCATATTTCGTAAAGAGCAAATGAGAAAATTGAATTACAATATTTTTTATAACGCTTTAAAAAAGAGGGTGTTTTTTTATAAATAAATGAAGCTGGGGCTTTATTTATAACTTTTACGAATTTGCTATTTGAATATTCTTATAGCTGTGTTCGAAACGAAGATTTAAAAAAAAAAGAACTCTCTAAGGCCAATAGGATAAGATTTTTTTTTTAATCACAGCCACTTTGTTTATAACAATTAAAAAACGAATCAAGTGCCATTTTGTAGTTGAAGACTTAGATTTTAAAAATCTATGATTAGATTTTTAGAAATGCGACTCTTTGTTATTAAAACTAAAATAATAATAGCATACAAATAATAACATCAAAGTCGTGAGAAAAAAAAAACATCTTTGCGCGTGAGAAAAGTTAACGAAGGACCCCGTTCCAATAAAATTCATAAAAATTAACCGTATACCCGTAAATAATGGACCGATTTTGATGTTTTTTTTTCACCTGGGGTACTTTGAAAAATTATTAATATTGGTGCAAATCGTTTTTTAAAATAGGGTGTATTTAAGTTAAAACAACTGTACCTAATACGGACACCATAAACGCAAATGATTGTTGTGTCTCACTTAATCAATATTTTTAGACGTGTAATATCTCATTTGAAAGCTAAAAGAAAGAACTTTATAATTAGATATCATTAATTTCTTTAAGATCAATATTTATGAAATGCGCGCGGATTTACGTAAATGTTGTAAATTAACTTACCTTATTATTCCTCATTATTACATTTCGAACCTGGAGACAAGTTTAATTGAAATTTTTATTGTTTCTATATTTGAATTGATTATTATCATTAATTTCTAGTTTCAATAAATGAAAAAATAATTATTAATAATTGTTAAAATTTTAACAGTAATAATAAAAATTGTTATCTTGTTTTTTTTTACTTTTCTTTGTTTTCCATGCAAAAAAATTTTTTCATCATTAAATATATTTTTATTTTTTTTCTAAAATTAAACTACTACGATTTCATGTAACGAATATTCCCTAAATATAATAGAAAAATTGATATGAATATTGCTTTTTAGTTAGAATCACTTTTATTTTTTATTTCATTATAAAATATTAATATATATCGAAAAAATTATGATGTAAAAAGATAAAATTTATGGAAGGATAAAAAAATATTTATTTTCGTGTAAAATATATTTTTATTAAATATTAATTTTTCTTTTTTTTGCAGTTGGCTCGCTTTTTTTTCCTCTATAAAAATATTACAATTTATATTATCGCTTTCTTCGCATGAGTACACTGAGAGAAAATTCATGATAATAACCGCCATCTATGCGAGCATATAAAACATTGATACAAATATGACAGGCGTGAGAAGCTCTATTAGTATTGGATTATCTTATACTAAAAAAGATGGTATGGAGAGTAACTAAAGCATGAACGGCATTCACTGATGACTCGCGTGGTATACTTCGATGACTCCCCACTCTCATATCCTTTGTTTGCTTAAGTCGCCTCCTCTTTTGGGTGGTGGCGCGAGCAAACACGGCTGATCTTCCCCAAAACTATGTTGCAAATTTCGCTAACGTATTTTCGTAGCGTGAATCTTTTATTTCTTTTCTTTTTTTATGAAGGGAGATACGTTATAAATATAACCTGTTAAACTTTTTAACTTTAAATAATTAATTTTTAACTTAAAATTTAATTATTTTAAACCGCTGGGGGGGGCAGATGAGCATGTACGATTTTACGCCAGAAATATTTCGAAGTAGCATTGGTCTAGTGCGTAACGTTCACGCTTTTCCTTTTGAGTACGCGAGTTCAACTCTCAGCTAAGGTCACTTTTTTTTTAATTTTTTTTTTATTGTTTTAATATTTTTTATTCCTTTTTATATTTATTTTTTTTTAGATTTTGTATTTTTTTAATAATTTTAAAATTTAATTTTTCACAAGTACGCTCGTTTTTTTCAATGAAAATTTTTTAAAAATAAATTATTCTTTATAGGTAGTAATTACAAATATTGATAAATAAATAATAGTGATGTTTATTTTATAATAGTATAGTTTAATTTATTTATAATTTAGTTTATAAAATTTACAATAAATTACAATAAATAAATAAAACTGAGGTATTATTATTTATGTTATAATATATATTGTATATTGAAATATGTACCAAATATGGACCAACGCTACTTCGAAATATCTATGGCGTAAAATCGTACATGCTCATCTGCCCCCCCAGCGGTTTAAAATAATTAAATTTTAAGTTAAAGATTAATTATTTAAAGTCAAAAAGTTTAACGGGTTATATTTATAACGTATCTCCCTTCATAAAAAAAGAAAAGAAATAAAAGATTCACGCTACGAAAATACGTTAACGAAATTTGCAACATGATTTAGGATATAGACCAGCCGTGTTTGCTCGCGTCGCCACCCAAAAGAGGAGGCGACTTGAGCAATAGAAGAATGCCATAGTTAGCAGTAAAGACAGAATAGTGGACAAGCCACGTTTACTTACTTCACGTCCCATAAGAGGATACAGCGCTAGCTATCGAAGGATATTAGAGTGGGTAGTTACTAAAGCATGTAAACAAACAGTTTTCGGATAGCACAAACCTCGTAAGAGTAGATGGCGCTGTTATTAAAGCATAGGATATTACTTACTAACTTTGGATACGTAGACTACATGCTCTATTGGCATGCATTTTCTCTCAGTGTAGTTTTCTAATTCGATTGCCTCGACATTGGAGCAATTCTACCCATTACAATTGCTAGAAATAGTAACTTTAATCTATATAATATATGAGAAGCTATTGCTGAAATTCAATGTTTATTTAAATACAAATTAAATTTTCTGATTACCCTTTGTTTATCGATTTTTTCTGTGTTATTTTTAAAATGTTTCTTACATCAAAATCTTAGAAGTTTAATTTTAGAAAGACAATAAAAATATATTTAATGATGAAAAAATTTTTTTTCATGAAAAACAAAGAAAAGAAAAAAAAACGAGATAACAATTTTTATTATCACAATTACAATTTTTGCAATTATTAATAATTACTTTTTTATTAATTAAAACTAGAAATTAATGATAATAATCAATTCAAATATAGAAACAATAAAAATTTTAATTAAACTTGTCTCCAGGTTCGAAATGTAATAATGAGGAATAATAAGGTAAGTTAATTTACAACATTTACGTAAATCCGCGCTCATTTCATAAATATTGATCCTAATGAAATTAATTATATCTAATTATAAAGTTCTTTCTTTTAGCTTTAAAATGAGATATTACACGTCTAAAAATATTGATTAAGTGAGACACAACAATCATTTGCGTTTATGGTGTCCGTATTAGGTACAGTTGTTTTAACTTAAATACACCCTATTTTAAAAAACAATTTGCACCAATATTAATAATTTTTCAAAGTACCCCAGGTTAAAAAAAACATCGGAATCGGTCCATTATTTACGGGTATACGGTTAATTTTTATGAATTTTATTGGAACGGGGTCCTTCGTTAACTTTTCTCACGCACAAAGATGTTTTTTTTTTTCTCACGACTTTGATGTTATTATTTGTATGCTTTTATTATTTTAGTTTTAATAACAAAGAGTCGCATTTCTAAAAATCTAATCATAGATTTTTAAAATCTAAGTCTTCAACTACAAAATGGCACTTGATTCGTTTTTTAATTGTTATAAACAAAGTGGCTGTGATTAAAAAAAAAAAATCTTATCCTATTGGCCTTAGAGAGTTCTTTTTTTTTTAAATCTTCGTTTCGAACACAGCTATAAGAATATTCAAATAGCAAATTCGTAAAAGTTATAAATAAAGCCCCAGCTTCATTTATTTATAAAAAAAACACCCTCTTTTTTAAAGCGTTATAAAAAATATTGCAATCCAATTTTCTCATTTGCTCTTTACGAAATATGGAAATTTTAACTCTCATGATGAGTTTAAGCCCTTATGCAACTGAATATGTTCAGCCAAAAAAAAAATTATAGCAATAAACATTATGCGTGTTGGGATAAATAATAGGGAATATCTCAGCAACAAATTAACCAATTTGCTGTTACAACCTCGCTTTCTATTCATATTTATGAAGATTTCCTTTTGAAAGTTTAAAAATATTTTAAAAATTATTTTTGCAATAAATAATTGATATCCAAGAAATGGCAATTTTTGATGGTTTTTTTGGCTTTTTTTCAATAATTAATTGACGAAAATAATTGCGGCTGTACTAAAGTTGTAGGTTTTTTTATTCTCTAATACTTTTATTATTTAATTTTTTTGCTAAAATGCATAGGTTGCTTCAGAGAATTAAATAAGCTGTTTTGGCCAACTTTGCAGCCTCCTGGAGCATTTTCTACCGTTTTTTCTTTGGTTACATTCTATATAGGGTATGTTTTAACAACTTTATATAAGTTTCATTAAGCCCCTAATTAAATTCTAAAATAGCCTTTTTTTTGCTCTATTGATAGGACTATTAACACTCCTTTAATAATTTAGATAAAGAATTTTCAATTTATTTGATAGATTTTTTCCAAATTAATTCTTTAAACGTGGACAATTAAATCATTAATTCTTTAAACGTGGACAATTAAATCATGCTCTAAATATTTTTAATTTTGTATTTTAACATCTTTTAAATTATGTAAATTAAATTTAAAAAAAATATTTATAATTTATTTAATATTATATTTTTGGAAAAGTTGCGCAAAAAGTTGCGTCACATTTGGCTCGATAAAGCGACACAAAAAGTGATATAAAAAGTGACGCAAAAAGTGGCACAATAAGTGACGCAAAATATTGCATCATAAGTTCCGCGATTATTTTCAGGAGGGTTAATTAAAGATTGGTCTTCAAAAATGTTAAATCTTTTTAATAAAAATTTAACAACTTTTATCTTTTTTTCGTTCGTGGACGTTTTACTATTGTTGTATAAAATATTGTGCAATTCCGACCGTGTTATACAATACATTGCTATAATTTATTACAGAAAATTATCTTTTATTTACCCTAATACTTGATTAAATCTGTCTTGTCAAAATCGATAAAATATTGGGCTACCGTAAAACGGAAAAAAGCGTGTAGTGAGGGGTGAAGTGGGAAATTTCTCATATGTGATTTTATAATTTTCTATGTACTTTTGTGTGTGTATAATAATAATTTTTTGAACTTCTGTCAACAATTAACAAAAAATTATTGTTATATATAAATAACAGTGAAAAAAATTATAAAATCATGTATGAAAAAATACCCGCCTTAGAATTATAATATATCAACGTACTTAAACGAATTTCACATTTGACATTCAAAATCATTATAATTTTAAGAGGCGCAAATATGTGCAAGATTTTCCAATTGTATATTATAGTTAATATGCTAAATTGAAAAAAAAACATCTTTAGTCTAGTGAAAGAAAGTGAAAAAATATTTTATTTTTTAAATTTTTTGATAAAAAATAAAATATTTTTTATCAAAGTTTATAGTGCAAATAATATTTAAAAAAATCAATAAAACTCAATTTTTAATAAAAAAATTATTTTTTAAGCATTAATCGTATTAAAAAATGGAAAGAATAAATTAGAAATTTCAAATTATAAATTTTCATCATATTCAAAGCTCGATCTAATAACATTATCTTGACCACATTTGAGAAATTAAAGCAGTTTCTAATACCTAATATAATTTAAAAAAGTGAATTTTGGTCGCTTTTTCAGCAAATTTGACCACTGTGCGTCATCTCTCCTAAGTACTGATAAAATTTGTTCACAGAAATCAAATTTTTATTAAAATTTTATATTTGCATCCGCCTGGTTAGGGTATTAGCAAATATAGGTACTCTATTTGGATTTCATATTTACATACAATAATAATTTTGTTTATACATACAATATTGGTTATATAAATAATTATACATAATATTTAAATGTACAGATTTTATTTGCTTTAAACGTTTTTATTTTATACATCACATGGTATTTTCAAGTTCTATTAACCTTCTGAAAGCCGACATTTTTTCCACTAAAAAAGTGCAAATTTCTCGAAATTTCCCATATAAATGTTTCTTAAGTAATAGTATATGTGGGCCGATCATGGGATGGCGTCATCCAGCTGTCAGAAGGTTAAGAGCAGGCTGAAGCAAATTCAATACCGACCGAGAATCAAAAATCCGTTGTTTAATTTTCTCCTACTGTACTTAATGGAATGCATCAAAATTTTAAATACATTCACAAAATTTATTTCTCTATTGTGCTCGCCAAAAATAATTGAAGAAAATATAAAAAAATTAAAAATTCCATACTACAGCTGTTTATTAAACTCTAAGTACGGTTACTTACTTTTCGTTTGAAATATGGTGAATTTTATAAAAATAATATTTAAATAAAAAAAAAAATTTTTAAATACCACGCTTTTAAAACGATTAAAAAGTATAAAAAAATTTTTAATAGCTATGAAAATATATACAATACATAATAATCTGCTACATGCGCTCCACGTTTTTTATTCCAAATCTTACGAATATTTTCATAGCTATTAAAAATTATTTTATACTTTTTAGTCGTTTTAAAAACGTGATATTTAAAAATTTTTTTTTTATTTAAATATTATTTTCGACTTTTTGGTTTTGTGTGTGAAAAATTTTTCTTGTTTTTTTTGGGCAAGTCAACATTTAGACTATTTTTAGAGAACACGTGGTAGCATGCTGAGTTTCCTACCATTTTGAAGATTATGACGCTATTGGAAATTCTACTAATATATGATATTTTATCCATTGATGGACCATAAAATCGATCAAATTTAATGTTAAGACTGATAAAAACAATGGAAAATGCTGTAATTTATGTTTAATTACGTTTGACTATGTAATAGATCCATGATAGTTAGCCATAAAATGTCAGTCCTAAGATTTTGGAGCTGTACTTCTTATGTAGGTCTGCGGGAGGGTTTCGTTTATAAAGACCAACATGCTTTTATGAAACGAAAATCAGTTTACTACAGACAGTCTGGTCGGAGCGCGCATACTTATATTCTTTACCTTCTTTTTCTCACTTTTTCTCTCCTTTTTTCTAAGCCCCACTCTGTAAGTTCATACACACTAAAGTAGATGTGCGTTGATGCTTGGGGAACTGGGCAAGTGATTCTGAATTTTATAAAGAATACTAATTAAAATAAATGCGGAATCATCTGCAGATTTTGCAGTATGTGGGTGATTCTATTCTAACGGGTAATCACATGTAATCGTTTAATAAACTATCAATACAAGGTTCAAATATTATTAACCACAAATTTTTCATATACTTTCAGCTTGTAACTTTATGATCCGTTGACTTTTTAATCGCTAATTTCAATGTAGCTTTTGTAGGGACCCTTAGAAAGTATAAAAAGTAATCTCCCCTGTCTGTAATCATATATAAATTTTTTTAAATGTTGTAGAGATACAGGATAGATGAATTAATACTTCTGAAAGATCAAAAAATATTTTTTTCCATCCGTACATACATTTCAGCAGAATGGTTGAAAAAAAAATATTTTCTTTGACCCTCTGTTATTATAAAAAAAAATGTATATTTTTTCATAGATAAAAAGCAATAATAATAAAAAATGTTATATTTGAATCTTATGAAAATATAAGCTATTCCTATCACATGGAAATATTGTTATTATTTGTTTATTTCGCTAAAAAATTGCTTTATTGATCATAGAATACATTTTTGTTTACGTGTAAACATCATTTCACTTATGAAAGCTAAGTTACCTTTTCTACGATAATTCCCCTGACTCTAAACATTTAACTGTCACAGATAATATGAGCGCATATTCAAATACGTAATAGACGTTTAAGAAAGTAGTAATGTACAACTAAAAAAGTTTGTATAGCAGTGAATGTTGAAGACCGTTTACTCGGTAAAAATTTCATTCAAATTATCAGGTAATTTCCCCTGGCATATAATTCCCCTGCCTTTTTTGAGATGCACTCACAAAATTCTAATTAAATAATAAAGTCAACAATTTTATTCATGAATTTCATACCATGAAGTGTTAAATTATTTGTACACTTGAAATTTAATACATAGTATACTGCTTATAAATTTTATATATTCAAAATTGAATATATATATATTTGTGGAGAATTTCCGAGTAAGCACATTCTCAAATCTTTTTGTAAACAATCACTGTAGTCATATTTACATACTACACTATATACTACGTATATACTATAAATAAATAAAGCGAAATCAAAGGTTACATCGTAGTATTCAGAAAATAAAAATATCAGTTTGTCATTAGCCTTGATGAAGAGTTTGTCGTTGATATCAAAGTAAGTATGTAATCATTTGAATTTAAATGAAAGTCTTTGAAAAATCTGAATTGGAAAATCTATAAATTGATAATACATTATTTTAGATTGTATTGGTAATAAAATGGTTTCTACACGTGGATGTGGCGAACTTCCTACTAATCCTTTATCATCAAGTATACTTAACTCCACTCCCAAAGATAAAAATAATGTTATTATATATTTTGAAAAAGCAAACTTTCTCAAGTATGGATATATTTGTTCTTTAACTTTCTTCTAATAATGTTTAAAAATAAATATTTTTGCTGTAACTCGTCGTTCTTTATTTTTAAAAATTCATCCATACATGGTAATAGCTAATTCTAAAGTATTTCCGATAGTTTAGAATCTTTGTTCGACATAAATATTATTAGAAAATAGTATATCAAGTGATGGTAATAAAAAAAGGAATTTCTCTGGAATAAAAGTAATTCCTCTGTATCAGTATATTTTTTATTTATCAGTTTTTCTGGGAATAACCTATGGACAGCTTGGCTACTTTGGGATATTGTTCTATTAGATATAACCATAAAAAAACCTGAGGAAAATTTTTAAAATGAACACCTTTATTTTCTATTATTTCAAAATTTGAATTTGACCCGTTCGAATAGAATCACCCATATATTAAAATAATTATGAAAACAATGCTTTTTGAGAAAAATTAAATAATGTATTTTAAGATCCTAAAAAAAGAAATCATGGCTACTGCTTACAAATCGTGCATCAAAATAATAAAAATCATTGGAATCGATTGCAATTTAATTGCGGATTCCATAGATGTTTTTATAATTAGCGAAACCCTTGTAAATATAGAAAAGATTATATTTTTAAACATTATCTATTCCATTATTTTGAGGTACACAAAACTTTTTTTGGTCTAAAATTTTTCGTTCAAGATCTAAAAAATAAACCTAATTTTTTTATAACTATTATTGAAAATACGTTTCCTCACAAGGAAAGTGCATTGCATTTGGATCTTGGATTTTCTTCTAACTTTGGGATATTTTTTCTTACATAAAATCATGAAAAAAGCCGTGTCCATTCGGTCCGACGCTTGATTTTTTTCGAGTTATGAGCAGTTTTATCTGTTTTGTTAAAAAATTGGCAACTGCTTTATAGTTCTACAGTTTTTAAACTACTTATTCTAAAAAGTTTTTAATAATTGCATTGAGATTTAAACCTTTCGATTAAAAAAAAACGTGTTCAGAAAGATCAAGTCGTTTAGAAGTTATGAAGGGATGAAAATTAAAATGGAATCCAGACTAAAATGCAGTATTTATTTTCCATGCACATTTTTAGCTAAATTTTTGCGCTATTTTTATTCTTTTATAACTTCTAAACAACTTGAGCTTTCTGAATACGTTTCTTTTTATAATCGAAAGGTTTAAATCTCAACTTTGATATGCAATTAGTAAAAACCTTATAGAATAATTAGTTCGAAAACTGTAAAACTATAAAGCAGATGCCAATTTTTAACAAAACAGACGAAACTGCTTATAATTCGAAAAAAATCGAGCGTTGGACCGAATGGACTCGGCTTTTTTCATGATTTTGTGTAAAAAAAATATCCGAAAGTTAGAAGAAAATCCAAGACCCAAATGCAACCCACTCTCCTTGTTAGTGTAATTTGAATTTCAGAGCCATTTAAAAAAAAAAGAATTTGAGTATTAATTTTTTTTTATTATAAGTACACTACTTGATGAAATTGCTTTAAAATTTGCATGGAAATTAATTACGAACAGCAAAAAAAAAACTTTTGAAAACTGATTTTCTTAGCATTGTTTTAATTTTAGAACATTTTTAAAATTATGAAAAAAATTTTCATTTTTCATTTTTTTTTATTTTACGTAAACTACTCGAAGGTTTGTTCCAAAATTTGTATGCAAGTTATTCACTACTGTCTAAACAAAAAAGTTTTTAAAAACTGATTTTTAACTGATTCCTAGTGCAGATTCCTAGTACAAAGTTAAAAAATTTGAAAAATTTTGAAAATAATTTTGATTTTTCATATTTTATTCTTTTTTATTTTACGTAAAGTGCTCAGATTTATTATGAAATTCGCATGGAAATAATTTGCGTCTGCCAAAATAAGGGAAATTTTTGAAAACTGATTTTCCTAGCGTATTTTTAATTTTTGAGCATTTACAAAATTTTGAAAAAAATATTGTATTTATTTTGCCAATTGAAATTAACAATTACAACTGATACATATTTTTCGTCACTTTTTTTACAATAACCATGATTTTAAAAACTGCGTGCTAAATATGATAACAAATAAAAACTTACCTAATAATGCGGAAGACAATTAATAATAAAAAATTAGTTGCATAAATCAGAAACACACTCTAGTTAAATTTTGTTTTTATTAGCGAAGAACTATAAACACGTTCTATCTTTGTCCCGCAGTTTGCGACTATCTCCTCACTACGCTTTTTTTTCCTCCCCGCCGGCAGCGAAGGCAGAAACAGAAACCGTCGCTGAACCTTCGTGTTGTTTTACTACGAAGCTCATAGGGCTGAGCTATGAAATTCAAAGTATTCACATGTGATATTAGTAGCAATCATATATTCTACAAAATTCATAGCCCTTAACTTCGAGCGTCAGGGGGTTTTACTTGTACACTTTTCTACAACTCATGCACTACGATCTCCGTGCTGAATGACTACAAACATTCGTAAAGTAGAGCATTAATACGCTCGTGCCAAAACACTTTTTGGTTTTCATCATAGAATTTTCGTACAAAAAGTTTTTCAGTGTACATTTTTTAAAATACTCATATTGTTTAACTTTTATTCATTTTAGTATATACTTAAATATTTGAAATCTTATACAATCAAACATATACAATAAAACATATATATTCATTTTAATTTAGTCCTGGTGGAAGCCTATCATTCAGATTTTTATCAAAATTTATAATTATTTGACTTATACGGTGCAGCTGTTGGGGGTAATAGTAAATGAATAATAAAAAAATTATCTTATTTATATCCTATTGAAAATATCTAGATATTATTATATCTGGGAAATCCACGTGGATGATTCTCGTGGATATTCAAATGGATTCAAATGGAAATCTGCGTGGATGATCCACGTAGATATCCATGGGAATCATCCACATGGATTTCTATTTAAATCCACGTGGAATCCATGTTTATTCACATGGATATCTACGTGGATCATGCACGTGCTTATCCATTTAGATATTTTCAGTAGGATAAGTAAAATTTGTTATACTTACCCTATTGCAGTACTTACTAGGTTGCGCTAATTATGACGATATCTATGGAATCCGCAATCAAATTGCAATTAATTCCAATGATTTATTATTTTGTGTTTTTTAGTAGTTTCAGTAATCTGTTTCTCTATTCAAGGTCATATGCGTTTTCCAGATCAAAGCAAACTGCTAATAGGTATTGTTTGTTTGCTAATGCATCACAAATTCCTGATTCCAGTTAAACAAAACAATACATAGTGGATTATTTTTCTCTGAACCCGCTTTCATTTTTACTTAAAATATTGTTATATTATGTTCTAGATACTATTTTAATCAATTGTTTGATATATTTTTGAGACTTTTGCAGAGACGACTTCTTAAAGCTATGGGTTTATAGCTTTCTTTTTTTGTTTTTATTTTTTCCTGGTTTGAGTACGGGGATCACAATAGCTTTCCTCCATTCGTCAGGAAAGATCCTATTATTCTATATAATATTACAAATGTCTAATAGACATTTAATGGCGCTTGTAGGTAGATTTTTTTAACTATATTTGGCATCGTGTCTGGTCTAGGACTAGTATTTTTGCTTTCGAGTAGTACTTGCTAAAGTTCCTCCATTGTGATTTCGTTGTTTAGCAGACTCTCCAGATTTTAATCTTTTTGTGTTACCGCGAATGAAATGTTTCTTTTCTTCATTTCTTTTGAAATCTATGAAAGTTTGTTCATAATTGATGTCACTTAAGTTTTCTGCAAATTTTTTTGCTATATCTTAGGGGTTGTTTATGGCTGTGTCGTTATCTGTTATCACTGCTATTTGTATTTGCTTGTGCCTTGCATTGATCGCTTAAATCTTCTTCCTTATTTCTTTAATTGGAGTTTGGTGGCTAATTGAGTTAAGAAATTTGAGCCATGACTTGCGTGTATTGTTTTTGATAGTTTTTTTTACCAGCGCTTTGTTTTTGATGTTCAATTTTGTTTTCATATATAGTTTTTTTGTATTTGTTGAACGTTTTTTTTATTCTTTGATAACTGTTTCACATGCTTCATTTCACCACGGTGCATAATTGGTCTGGATTGTGCCAGTCGTTTAAGGTATGCTTTCTTGTTTAGATACTATGCGTATGTCGGTGAATGTTGCTGTTATACGGTTTATGGCTATATTATGGTTTTTATTGTTGTTTTGGATGTAGTCGTTTAGTGGCTCTATCTTTTGGGGACTATATCTTGGGATTGATGGTAGGTTTAGTGTGAGTAATTATTACATGCAGACACATGGTCACTGCCGTGGAGATCATTGCTAGCTTACAATCCTATTAAGTGTCCTATGCTGCTTGTACATAAACTTAGTTCAATTGTACTTGCTTTATTGCTATAAACATGATAATAAGTTGGGAAAATATTGTTGAATATTTGTTGGTAATATGGTTTAATAAAATATAACAGCAAGATTAGAATTGTAACACTATTTAATATATATGGAATCACATGAACACTCTTTATTTACAAGAATAGTTGCTGAAACTCTTTAAGGAAAGGGAAAGCTTTCTAATAAAGCGTACATCAAAGACTAAATACGAAAACTAAAACAAAAGACAAGTATGGTTAAGTTTGGAGACAAGGAGAGGAGGGGGAACCAAGATGCTTCGTGTTATATATATATACAGTACATAAGTGCATGGGCGCACTTATATTCTCACAGTAATATTAAATCATTATTGTTTATAAAATTTTCAATTATTTGTCCTTTGTTGTTTAATTTGTATGGACCCCATAAATGGCTGTGACTATTAAAATCTGCTATTAATATATATGGTAAAGATAGTTGCTCTATCAGGTAGTTTAATTAAGTTACATTTAATTCATATCTATTGCTCAAATAAATATTGCATATGCATATTGTTTTATCTCCTATTATTGTTTGAATTGTTATTGCTTCTAGGCTGGTTGTAATTCATACTTCTTTGCTATGTAATTTGTTGACTAATATTGCTACTCCTCCACTCGCTACTGTGCAGTCGATTTGTTTCTTTTCATAGCAGTTGAAATTTTTTAATTTGATTTTCTGATTTTTTTTTAAATTTGTTTCTTGTATACATATTATGTTACTGTTTTGTTGTTCTATTAATTTTTCCATGAATTCTTAATTGTTTTTTAATCCATTATGTTCCATTGTATTATTTTTTTCCATATTAACTTTTTATTTTAATATGCTAGTTAACTATTCTGTATCTAAATTTACTGGTGTAATTATCGGAGTTTTTGTTGTTTCAGATTTGTTTTTTAGCAATAAGGTGCATCTTCTTTCTATGCTACTGTCTCTTACGTTTGGGTACACATCATTTTTTATGAAGTTGGTAAATTCTTATAGGTTAGTTGTGTTCTTGTGCTATCTCGACAGGATTTTTTGCACTGTTTAGATTTTTAGTGAGTTTTTGAATTGTATGTAACTCAGCATTGTATTGGTGACATTTAAATAGGTTCTGAAACTGATTAGTTTTCTGTTTAATTCATGAATAGGTGTTATGTCTAGTTGTGAAGTTTTAATTTTACTTGGTGTTTTGTTTTACTTTTATTTTTTTCTTTATTTTTTGGAGTTGCTAAGCAGCATGTTTCTGTCTCATTTTTTTCTGCTGTTTCAACATTTTCTTTATTCGTACATTTAGCGCACGCTACTATCACGTGGAATCCAAAGCTTAAATACAAGTAACTAACGCCTTAATCACGTGAACTTGTTTACACATATAATCGCAAGCAGCCCATCGAAAAATCCCATGAGCCTCATGCGACGAGTAGAGGGCTTATTGAAAAATACTATGAGCCTCGTACGAATAAAGATTAGAGTTAACAAGGGAAACAAACTTCAACAGACAACTTAAGGTGGGGGCGATAAACATGAACGAGTTTTAATATTAATAAAATGTTATTCTCCATATTTTAGCGGATTTGATCATCAATAGGAGGTCGAGTATATCTGTCCTTTTCTAATCAAAGAATTGATTTTATTACAAAAACTAATAATTTTAGCAAAAAATGAAGAGAAAGCCGCATTTCGTATAAAAAAAAGCAATATGCTCATTGATGAGAAAGAATTAATTTTATCGTTTCGTTTCCAAGATAACCTTGAAAAACTTGAGACAAAGAGGTTAGGGTAAACAGTTTGGTGTTTCAAGATTTTCTTGAAATCGAAGCAATAAAATTAATTCTTTCTTATCAAAGAAAATATTGCTTTTCTGATACGGGATGCGGCTTTCTCTTTATTTTTTGCTAAAGTTATTAATTTTTGCTAAAAATTAATTATTTGATTAGAAAAGGACAGAGATACGTGACCTGCTCTTAACTATCGTACCGGAAACGATTGTTCGCCACAACGCAAATTTTTTTTTTATTATTTTTTCTTCTTTTTTCCCTTATGATTTTTTTAAATTATTTTTTTAAATTAATAAAAATTAGTTTTGTACAAAACTGTTTATGATTTTAGAAAACTTTTTAAAAGCTTTTAAAAACATCTGTATTAAGATATAAATATAAATTGCAAGCATTTATGCGCTAATTATGAATAATTTTAAATATTTATAAAAAATATTTAGAATTGTTTAAAATTTTTTTATTTAATCATATTAAAATTTTATAATTGTATAAAACTATTTATATTTGTATATTTTAATTTAAAATTGCATATAACTGTTTGAAAGTATTCTAAAGAATTTCAAATAATTTGCATAATTTAAAAATTTGTATATATTTCAATATTGCTATTTGAACATTCAAAAATTTGTACACTTGGCGGAAAGGATATTTTTCCGAATGTGTACCTCAAATAGCAGCGCTGCATATTTTACCACAGACGTAAGAAAACTTCAAATCATGCATTGAGTTTCGCATCATGATTATTTTGTTTTTTGATATAGGTTATTTATGCAGAATTCAAATGATAACAACTAAAATTTTATCACGAAGATAATTTGAATTAACAATATTAGATTCTATATGATTATTGAACTGAAAAATGAAAATCTTATTTTATAAAATTATAATTCAGATCATGAAAAAAGAAAGTAATATTGTTTGTTTACTACAGTTATGTCATTAAGTAATAAGTAACGATGATACGAAGATCATGATATGTTTATTGTTTAATGAATTTCAAATTTTACTTTTCGTCCCAGATCTGTTTATAGAACTCATCAGTAAAGCTTTGTGAGAGAAGACAATCTAAATAAATAGCCCTTATTATAGTTTATTGTAATAAAAAAAAATTCAAGATGAATACTTTCACTTCTGAACTTATAATTGTAATTAATTAGAAGCATTTCGAGAAATCATGAACTAAAGCTTTTATTGAGGACGCACCAAGGCTTGATTCTATAGTGATTATTTTTAATTATATCTTCTTGTATTATTTGATTTATTCAGATTATCTTCTTTATTACAACAGATCCTGCTTTAGTTGTTACTTTTGATAATAATTTCAGTTCTTTTTTGCTTATCTCTAATATTTATATCTGCGTTCCCTTAATTACCCAGCGCTGACAATAGCAGTCGTGTTATTTTTATTATACAACGTTTACAATAAAAGTCGCGTTTTATCAATAACACCGTGCTCACATTGGCAGTCGGGTTCCTTCAACTACTCCAAATAGCAACCGTAAATACTTAATGACACAGCGCTTACAATAGCAACCGCATATTTTTAATCACACAGTGCTCAAAATATCAGCCACGAATTTGTAACTATGCAGCGCTCAAAATAGCAATTGTGAATTTTTAATTACATAGCGCTTACAATAGCAGCCGCGTTTTTTAACCACACAGCGCTAAAAACAGCAGCCGCGAATTTGAAACTGCACAGCGCTTACAATAGGAGCAGCGTTTTTTTAACTGCATAGCGCTCAAAATAGCAGCCACGAATTTGTTATTGCACAGCGCTTACAATAGTTGTTGCGTTATATAACTACACAGCATTTACAATAGCAGCCGCGTTTTTTTAACAACACAGCGCTAAAAATAGCTGCCAGGAATTTTGAATTACACAGCGCTTACTATATTTGTTGCGTTTTTCATCTTTAGTTCCTAAAATAACAGCCACGTTTTTTAAACCAGATAGTGCTCTTAATAGCAGTCGCGAATTTCTAATCACACAGCACTTACAGTAGTTTTAGCGTTCTTCCTCATTACAGCACTTACAATAGCAATCATGTTTTTTTTAACGACACAGTATTTAAGAACGCAATCGCGTTTTTTTAATGGCACAGAACTAACAATAGCAGCCGTGATTTTTTATCACACAGCGCTAAACTCTACTTCATAATTTTCAATTTTTTTATATTTAATGTTATATTAGAGTTTTGGATATGTTTGATTTTATTTTCTTATTCATTATATTAAATTTTTGTATTGTGGTTTCATAATATTTCTTTGTAAACGATGTTTGTATAGACCATTTTATCTTTAACTTTTTTTGATTATTTTGTTAATATTTCTAATTTTTTTCTATTAGTTGTCTTTGAAAGTGCCACGTATAACTGCCTATGACTGAAAAATGGTGTTAGTAAATACACTCCTACTTTTTTAAATTATTGTCCTTGCCACTTATTAATAGTCATTGCATGAGCAAGTTTTACAGAAAATTGTTTGCTGGTTATCTGGAATGGCAGTTCATCATTTGCTGATAAGGTCATACGTGGTAAGAATATAGTGCTTCCTTTTTTACTCCCTCTTAATATCTACATAAAAGTAGTAAATTGTTTAAATTTCGTTATTAATAATCGGGTTTCGTTACAAAGTCCTTTATTCAAATTAACATTTCTTAGAAGCATTGTTATAGCTCTTTTTTTAATTGTAATTTATGTGGAGGTCAATCGTTGGGCGTTAAAGAATTTCAAAATTCCGTTGGCAAAATTACGTCTTAACTTTCGTTATTTACATCATTTGTTGAGTTAATGCTCAAGTACTCTATTACTGGTTCATTTATTTTTGATAAAATTTTTTCATTCATTTTTGTTACATCTACGTTTTTCGGTGCGAATATAATATTTTTGTAATAGTCACAATTTTCAATATTTATATTATGTCCGTGCATTTCATTAATTAGATTACGCTTTGACAATATTTCTTCTGGAATTTGTATAACTTCATTTCCGTTTTTATATTTTAAATCAAAATTACCATTTCCTATATTTATAAACCAATTTTTAAATTTATTATCTGATTTTAATAAACATTTATTTTCTTTTAAGGACATACATTAAAAATGTTCCCATAAATAGCTTTTTTTACACAATTTTTTACTATCTGTGTTCTATTTCCATGTTTTACTATTGGCAATGTTTGTCTAAAATTACTTGTTATGATAAATGTTTTCCCTCCAAACGGATAATTATTATCACATACATCTTTAAACATGCGATCGACGGCTTCAAAAGCGTATTTTGATGTTATCGTGGTTTTATCTTGGATAAAAATAGATTTTATATTTTTTATATAATTCTCGAGCATTAATTGGATTATGAAATGTAGAAATGTAACTAAATAATTGACAAAGAGCTTCTAGAAATCGAGATTTACAAGATTCTTATAAACATTTATTCCATTCATCATCGATTTCAATCAAATTTCTTGCTTTTGCTGCTTCAAAGAATGTTGTGTATGTAGTTTCATCAAAAGTTTTTCAGCTCTCGAAAGATGATGCAGCTTTAACGTGAAGCAGAAGTAATCTTAAAAAGAATCTTTTTCTTTGTTTTTGATTAACTAAGTACATTGTGGTTAGAATAGATTTTATAGTTTTTATTCTTTTCGTCCATGTTGTGTTCGATTGGAAATATAATTTTGCGGCATATCGGAATAAAAGTAATAATGTGCCTCTGTGCCACTTTTATTAAGTTCAAACCACGCTATTAGGGTTGTATTTACATTTTTCTTATTAATTTCGTGTTTTGATCCTACTTTAATATGCACATATTGTTTATTTTCATTATGGACGGCTTATCTATAAATTGTATGAGGAAGTTTACTAATATTATATTCCAATATGCGATGCATAGCTTCTAGCGGGCAAACGTATTTTGTATATTGTTTAATTTTATCATAAAACATATCCAAATCATTCGTTTAATCCGTTTTATCATAAGTATTACTTTCAGTATTTATTTCACTTGCTTTCATTTCGATAAATGCACAATCATGTCCTTTGAAGCAGTATTTAAATAAGTATTTTATAACTTCTATTGTTGAACATAATTTAATATTAATATGACAGTTAAACTTTAGTAATAAATACGGGTTTAAAGAAACCACAAATCTATTGTCTGTCTACTTGTTTTTTTTTGTATAATATCTGATTTTTATTATTTCTTCGTCAATAAATAGGATAACCATCCGTTATTATTGTAGTTTAATTAAATCGTTTTGGAAAGTTTTTTGGACGCTTTTCTGATTTTTTATCCGTACAAGGTAAGTTTTATTCTGATCTTCACAAGGGCCAAGAATCATAAATTATTTAACTATTTCATATAATCTGGGATTCTCATTTTTATTTGAAATTTCAGCTACTATAAATTTATCAAAGTCATCACTGTTGGGAATAGAGGTTTTGTGTTCCGGGATCGGAAAGAAAACACTTTTATTCATCATATTAAATTGGTTAATATGTATTCTAAATTATATTAAGTACAGTAATGTTCTTTTCTTATTATAAATGGCTGAGCTTTACTTTACATATGCTATTGTAAATAGCTTGTCTTTATCGCTACATGGCGGCCGCTAGACTCTGTCCGCTTATTTAAAGTACGCTTCTATAAGCGTCTATCTTCGTTGTAAGTATGAAGAATTGTGAAACCAGATTTTTTCATTACTATGACATGCAATCCATAATGGGGAGAAATTACAAATAGTATAGGACAAAGTGAAAAGGTGACGGATAGACCAATTATTGTTGTTAAAGTATTTTATCAAAAATTAAAATTAATAATAGAGCAAATTTCTAAAAGCATTTTTTGGGAAAATGCATTGCATATTCATACGTAGTAGAATTTTAAAAGAGAGGATTATCACATGCCTATATGCTAATATTTTTGAGTAAAGATGATGAAATTTACAATAGTGATGACGTTATTAAATTTATAGTAGCTGAAATTCCAAATAAAACTGAGAATTCCAGATTATATGAAATAGTTAAATAATTTAAGATTCTTGGCCCTTGTGAAGATCAGAATAAAAACTCACCTTGTGAGGATAAAGAATCAGGAAAGTGTACAAAAAATTTTTCGAAACGATTTAATAAAACTACAATGATGACAAATAGTTATCCTATTTATCGACAAAGAAATGATAAAAATGGGATATTATTCACAAAAAACAAGTGGGCAGACAATAGATTTGTGGTTTCTTTAAACCCGTATTTATTACTACAGTTTAATTATTATATTAATATTGAATTATTTTCGGCAATAGGAGCTATAAAATACTTATTTAAATACTGCTTCCAAGGACATAATTGTGCATGTATAGAAATGAAAGCAAGTGAAATAAATACTGAAAGTAATACTTATGATAAAACGGATTAAACGAATGATTTGGATATGTTTTATGATAAAATTAAACAATATACAAAATACGTTTGCCCGCTAGAAGCTATGCATCGCATATTGAAATATAATATTAGTAAACTTCCTCATACAATTTATAGATTAGTCGTTTATAATGAAAATGAACAATATGTGTATTTTAAAGTAGGATCCGAATACGAAATTGATAAGAAAAATGTAAATACAACACTAACAGCGAGGTTTGAACTTAACAAAAGTGATCCAGAGGCACATAATTACTTTTATTCTAATATACCGCAAAATTATGTTTTTAATCGAATACATAAAACATGGACGAAAAGAATAAAAACTATGAAACCTATTCTCACCAGAATGCACTTAGTTAATCCAGAACGAAGAGAACGATTTTTTTTAAATTATTAATTATTTGGTTACTTTTGTACATTTCACAATCCAATTAATGCTCAAGAATCATATAAAAAATATAAAATCTATTTTCATCCTTCGAAAATGAATGAACAAAAAGGTGAAGAATATGCATTAAGCATAGCTAATGATATTTTAACTAATAATAGATTCTCATTAAGTGACTTTAATTTACCTCCTTCAGAATACTATATTGAAAATGACAAAATCGAATATAGTGCAGTAAATAAAGGTAATAATATTGAGTCAATTATTGATACTCTAACATATGCTCAAATGACTACGTGTAATACAATAATAAATTCATTAAATACAAATTGCACTGAGAAGTATATATATCTAGACGTTCTAGATGGAAGTGGTGAAAGCTACTTATTAAATATAATTATAACTTATCTAAAAATTTATGGAATCAAGTATTTAGTTGTATCATGGACAGGTATAGCGGCTAACTTATTACAAGACGGTGTGACAGTACATACAGCATTTAAATTACCGTGGAACATATTTGAAGACATAATATGTAATATTAGTGCGAACGGCGGAATAGGTTAAAAATTTAAAAATGTATCAATTCTTATCTAGGTTGAAATCACAATGACATCAAAATACGCTTTTGAAACCGTCGATCGCATGTTCGAAGATGTATGTGATAATAATTATCGGTTTGGAGGGAAAAAATTTATCATATCAGGTGATTTTAGATAAACATTACCAATAGTAAAACATGGAAATAGAACACAGATAGTAGAAAATCGTGTCATAAAAAGCTATTTATGGGAACATTTTCAATGTATGTCTTTGAAAGAAAATAAACATTTATCGGAATCAGATGATAAATTTAAAAATTGGTTACTAAATATAGGAAATGGTAATTTTCATTTCAAATATGAAAACGGAAATGAAGTTACACAAATTTTAAGAGAAATATTGTCAAATATCAATTTAATTGTTGAAATTTTCGGGCATAATATAAATATTGAAAATAGTGACTATTACGAAAATATTGTTTGCACCGAAAAACGTAGATGTAACTGAAATGAATGAAAAAATTTTATTGAAAATAAATGAACCAATGATAGAGTATTTGAGCATTGACTGAAAAAGATGCAAATGACGAAAGTTTAGACGCAATTTTGCCAACAGAATTTCTTAATTCTTTGACGCCCAACGGTTTACCTCCACATAGATTACAATTAGAAAAAGGAGCTATAGTAATGCTTCTAAGAAATGTTAATTTGAATGAAGGACTTTGTAACTGAACCCAATTAGTAATAATGACATTAAAACAATTTACTATTATTGCATAAATATTAACAGGGAGCATTATATTTTTACCAAGTATGACCTTATCAGCGAATGATAAACTGCCATTTCAGATGACCACAAAACAATTTCCTGTAAAACTTGCTCATGCAATGACTATTAATAAGTCGCAAGGACAATCATTTCAAAAGTAGGAGTGTATTTACCAAGACCGAATTTCGTGGGACTTTCAAGGACGCCTAAAACAAACAAAATGAAAATATTATTAACAGAAAAATTAAGAAAAGTTAATGGGCGGCTGCTATTGTAAGTGCCATGTAGTTGAAAAACACATTAATTATTGTAAGCGCCGTTTAATAACTAATTGGCGGATGTTATTTTGAACGCTGTGTGGTTAAAAAAACGCGGCTGCTATTGTAAGCGCTGTGTAATTAAGAATTCACCAATATTATCTTGAACGCTGTGTAGTTACAAATTTGCGGCTGCTATTTTGAGCGCTGTATGGTTAAAAATACACAGCTGCTATTGTAAGCGTTGTGTAATTGAGAATTCACGGTTGCAATGTTTGGTGCTGAGACAAAGAGACAAAGACGGAAGAATGGAGACGAAGAGACGGAGACGGAAAAACAGAAACGGAGAAACGGAGGAACGGAGACGGAGACACTTTGACAGAGGAAAGCAGACGAAAAAACGAAGACGGAGAGACGGAGACAAAGAGACGGAGACGGAGAGAAGGAGACGGAGGGAAGAAGACGAAAACACGGAGACGGAAACAGGCAGACGGAGAGACGGAGATGGAGAGATAGAGACAAAAAGACGAAGACGAAGACGGAGAACTAGTGACGGAAAGATGGAGAACTAGCGACGGAAAGATGGAAACGGAGAGATGGAGAGACGGAGACGGAGATCGAGAAACGGAGATAGACAGACGGAGAGACAGAGATAAAGGGACAGAGACGAAAAGACGAAGATGGAGACAAAGAGATGGTAACGGAGAGACGGAGAGATGGAAAGACGGGGACGGAGAAATAGAGATGGAGAGACGGAGACGGATAGATGACGAGACGGGGACAAAGAAATAGAGATGGATGTCTCCACAGAGACAGCAAAAGATTTTCACGTGAGAAAAAAAAAGTCTTAACGGGTGTCCTCATACCGGCACAGAGATCTACCTTATCTACATTTGAATTATGCATTTTAAAAAAAATTTAACTATTTTTGACTAAAATTCATAGAAGAGGCACATTCTTAACATTCTAAAGAATTTATGCAACGTCAAAAGACAGAATAAAAGTGAAAATGAAGACAAAAACTGCATAATACGATTATTTATAACTACATTGAAAAGTTAATCGTATTAGGCAGTTTTCGCCTTTATTTTTACTCTTATATTGTCTTTTCACGTTGCAATAAATTCTTTGGCATGTTAAGAATGTGCCTCTCCTACGAATTTCAGTCATGAATAGTTAAATTTTTATTAAAATTCATAATTTAAATGTAGGTAAGGTAGAACTCTATGTCGGTATGAGGATTCCCCTTAATTCTTTACTTCAATATAATAGTAGTAATTATTGTGAATTTCATTTTAACTATTGCCTTCAATTTTTAATCGTTTACACTTAATAAATAATGTCTTTGATTGATAAGAATCATATTTATGTTTTCGCTTATTTTCATCTATTGGTTTATTTATTGTAGTATCATTATTAACATGTTTTTTGTCATCAATTTCTATTTGTTTACATCTTGTGCGTAATTCTTTTAATTGGTAACAATCATCTTTTACTTGAGTTTTCTTAATAATATCGGCATTTTCCAATTTTTGATTTTTAATTTGTATTTGTGTTATTTTAGTATTTTTTCATTTTTCTTTATTTATTGGGTTGTTTTTCTTTAATTTTTATATAATTTTCTTTTTTACTTAAAGCTTCATTCGCACGTATTTGTACCAATTAATCAAAACTCATTTTTTTTTGAATTTCAATTGCGTTATCTTAGTATTTTCTAATTTTTCTTTATATTATTTTGGTTTCTTTTCTTCAGTTTTTTATAATCTTCTTTCTTACATAAAGCCTCATACGCACGTATTAATTCCAATTTGTGAGTACTCAGTTTTTCCTGAAATTTTTTTATATTTATGTGATTGTTTTGTTACCATTTTTCTATTAACGGGATATCGGAGCTGCAGCAATTGAGTTTTGCTTTTTTTATTTTATCAATAATAATAATATCCTTTTAAATTCATAAATGAAACAATTATAATGACTTGTCCACACTAAAGCTATATTAATACAATAATTTTTGTTAAAATAAAAAAACATTTAGACTTTTTTTTTATGAGCTTGGATTGGAAATTAGATATTAAACTCGATAAACCTAACCTTAAAATACGATATATTGAAACTTTTTATTATCACTTTATATGTATAATATTTTAGTGGATTTCTTGAGTTGTCCGCACAAGAGTTTAGTTTTACAAATTTTTACTTTGTAGCAAAAAAAGTCGATTAAACACACCGTTCATTCATAAGTTAGGATTGGAAATATTATTAGAAGGCAGACTGCTTCGTCATGCTCTCAAGTCCTGTTACAATTTTTTAACCCTTTCAGTCACAGGAGCCACTATAGTGGCGCCCTTTTTCATTTTTTTTTTATTGTTTAATTCGCACTTTAAGTTTAATCTTTATCCTTTTTGCATTTTCATATAGATGAGTGTTCATTTTTAACTAACTTCAAAAAGGAGGAGGTTCTCAATTCGACTTAATTTTTTTTTTTTTTTTTTTTTTTTTTTGTCTGTTACCTCATAACTCCGTCATTTCTTGACCGATTCAAAAAAACTTCTTCTTATCTGATAGAGAATGTCTGCAGGAAGGTCCCATACGTGTCCTATAATTATTGGGCCAATATTCGGTTTGTATGACCCAATTATCAAATTAAGAAAAAAACCGGGTGTTTTGTTTTCTCATTTACCTCCCTTATACTTCGCTTACTCTCTCTCTCTCTCTCTCTCTCTCTCTCTCTCTCTCTCTCTCTCTCTCTCTCTCTCTCTCTCTCTCTCTCTCTCTCTCTCTCTCTCTCTCTCTCTCTCTCTCTTTCTCTTACCTGAGCTTGAATATGTATACATGCACACATAACGACACTGTGCTGTTGAGCCTTCTTTGTTTCCTGCTATATATTGCTTGGTGCTGTACTAATGCATGCGTTATGAATTAATAATGAAAGTTAAATGTAATTAGTGGGTTTACCTATATTTGCGTTTTTAGTAAGGGGATTCACTAGAAAATAGAAAATAAAAATTTTTTAACAAAAACAAACAATTTAAAAAATTTTTAATAAATAAAAACCGACTTTAAAAGTATCGAATAAAAACAAAATTTTTTACAAAAAATAACATTTTAAAAACATTGCACTAAAAATGACAAATAAAAATTTTTAACAAAAAAAAAACCGACTTCAAAAAATGCACTGAAAAGTAACAAATAATTTATTATCTTCAGAAATCATACAAATAATTGGTAAAATACAATTTTAGAAGTCGGCGTCTAATTCTAAATCTGTGGTGCGTGAGCAGAACGACTTAGTCCATTTTTTCAAAAATAACGTTCACATTCATTGTTCAAAAATAACGTTTACATTTATTGTTAAAAAATAACGTTTACATTCATTGAGGAATTAGACGCCGACTTCTAAAATTGTATTTTACCAATTATTTGTATGATTTCTGAAGATAATAAATTATTTGTTACTTTTCAGTGCATTTTTTGAAGTCGGTTTTTTTTTTGTTAAAAATTTTTTTATAAGTATCATATAATATATTTTGAATATATGATTGTTAATAAATCTAAAAAATTAATGTATGATAGAAAATACATGTTTTTGCGAAAATAATTCGTGACTAAAAGGGTTAAATAAAGAATCAAAAGAAATAGATGAAAAAGAAGCTTTATTTTTACAAATAAAGCTTCTTTTTCATCTATTTTTTTTATTCATTCCTTTCTTTATTTAATTTAATCTCAATTGTCCTGATTTTATGATCGTTATAATTCAAGTGGATATCATCGATTCCCATTATATCATTATCTGGTTTTAAAAAATTTGTATCTAAAATGTCATTGTCAATTTCCATCAAAATTGTTTCATGATTCGAATTCTTTTGTTTACGATACATTTTTATAATCTTTTTTTGTTCTGCCAATAAATGCATTTGTGAGTTTTTTTCTAATAGTTCAAGCTCGGCGAAATCTAAATTTAATGGTATTTGATTTAGACGGTGCTCATGACAAAAACTCCTCCTTATCATGTTCGGTGGATTATCGTAATTAATATTTGCATCATTATAATTTTGTAAAACTGGAAACATTCTTATTTATTGCGTTTTGAAAATTCTTGATAAACGTAATCGCATTTGAGAAACATCATATCTTAAGCAACATGGACATAAATTATAAAGTATTGCAACAGCAAAAGCAATTGCAAAAACGCCATAATCATAATTATTTGTTTGTGATTATACTGTTTCGAATACTATGTTCAATTCTGATTTGTTTGGAAATTATCTATTTAATAAATCTTATGCTCATCTTGTAGATATTTAAGATTTAAAATGTCATATATATGAACTACCTTATTATTATAATACACACAAATCCGGTAACCCTTTTCTAAATTTCCGGAAAATAATAAATATAAATTCTTCATCAATTGGTACTGATTTAATATATTGTGGTCTTTGAATGCGTGAAGTTAATTGCATGTTGAATGAGGTGCACCGGTTTGAAATATTATTAAATTCTAATATATGATTATCAGTTAACATGGAAGCAATTCCATTATACAAACCCTGTCCTTTAACAATCAATTTATCTTTCTTAATCAAAACCATTATTGGAAATTAAAATTCTTTTAAGAAATTTAATTCATTTTTAAGAGGAGGTCACGTATCTCCATCCTTTTCTAACCAAAGAATTAAGTTTTTGCAAAAACTAATAACTTTATCGAAAAATGAAGAGAAAGCCCCATCGCGTATTAAAAAAAGCTATATTTTCTTTGATGAAAAAGAATTTATTTTATTGCTTCGTTCTCAAGAAAACTTTGAAACCTAAATTGTTCAACCTAACCTCTATGTTTTAAGTTTTTCAAGGTTTTCTTGAAAACGAAGCGAGAAAATCAATTCTTTCTTATTAGAAAAAAAATAGCTTTTTTTTAATACGCAATGGGGCTTTCTCTTTATTTTTCGCTAAAATTATTAGTTTTCGTGAAAAAATCAATTTGTCGATTAGAAAAGGACAGAAAAAGTTGACCTGCTCTTAATGAACTTTTTTTAAAGATATTCCCAAAAGAACTGCTTTTATATTAACTAATTCAATTTACTGCCTTTTTACTTTAAAAGATGAAAATTAAAAGGAATTATGAAAAATGCTCTGAATTAATTGTTATATAATAAATAAATAATAATAAAATTTTTAAAAATAATATAATGATAAAAAATGGTTATTTTCGGCAATCATACATTTATATATATATGTATATGAAACATTTCACACGAACTGAAAGAGCAAAATAATCAAAATCGCTAAAACTCTAAGAATATATTTTGTTTGTTACCCAGGATGTGTAAAAAATTTCTCAAGGTTTTAGATTTGGGGAATCAAGAGCCAGAGATCCTTGAAATTTGGAAATTTAAAAAATTTTTGGAAAAGTACCAACTTTATGATTTTTTTTCTGAAAATCCTGATGTTTTGGAGAGAAATTCATAGAAATACTTTTTGTTGTAAATGAAGAAGAGAGTTAGCATGATTCCTTACAGACCTAAATTTTGAATTTTTCTATTGGTTCTTACATGTATTACATGGTAATTGGAATTACTCATTGTTTGCCACTTCAGAAATTGCTTTTCGAGGGCTTATTTTCTTCTATTTATTATTAACTTCAAAATAAATTTTTGATTGTGTAAGAAAGAGCCACCAATAAGGAGTTATGACAGTTTGAAATATATATTTTCATGTATGATTTATTTTTCATATTGAATATAAATGTATATTTTTATGTATGATTAATTTTTATATTGAGAATAAATTATACATGAAAATATATATTTTAAACTGTCATAGCTCCTATTGATGGCTCTGACTTACATGATTAAAAATTCATTTTAAAGTTCTTGTAAAATAGAAAAAATAAGCCCGCGAAAAGAAATTTCTGAAGTGGCGAACAATAAGTAATTTCAATCACCGTGTAATACATATAAGAACCAATAGAAAACTTCAAAATTCAGGTCTGTAAAGAATCATGCTAACTCTGCTCTTCATTTACAACAAGAAGTATTCTCATGAATTTCTCTCTAAAACATCAGGATTTTCAGGAAAAAAAATGGTTAAGTTAAGACTTTTCCAAAAATTTTGAAAAATTTCCAAATTTCAAGGATCTATAGCTCTTGATCCTTTTAATCTAAATCCTTGAAAATTTTTTTACATATTTTGGGTAACAAAAAGAATATATTTTTAGAAATTTAGAAATTTTTATTTTTCTGCTTTTCCAGTTTGTGTGAAATATCCTATATATATATATATATATATATATATATATATATATATATATATATTTATTCATTAAAAAAAGTTTGTTGTAAAAAGAACTAAAATGAAAATTATTTTGAGTTATTTCGAATAATTGTATTCTTCAATTTATTTACAGTTATTTACGGATATTTGCAGTATCTACATTAAAAAAATGTATAAATGATAATAAACAATCATTATTTATCTTCAGCCTAACGCTTTTTTATTGTTATTTTCAGTTTTCAATATTTTTTAATAATCATTTGTTTGTTCACAGTATTATTCTACCTTAAAAAATAATTTTCATACAAGGTGATAAAATATTTTACTATAAGATAATATATATATATATATATATATATATATATATATATATATATATATATATATATATATATATATATGTTGCATATCACAAAAAAATTTCAACATCAAAAATAATTCTCTAATGTAAAGAATAAAAAATTAAATTATTAGAATTTTGAAATTTTGATATGGGAATACTTTTTATAAATAACTTTTTAATAACTTTGAATAATCGTAAATTTTTTGAATAACTTGTGGAATTGAATGCTAATTAAATTTAGTTTTAACATGAAGATAATTATTAAAGTTTGAAAAATATTTAATAAAATAATATAACTATTTATAAGTTATCACATAATAATAATTTTTTAAACTTTTTATTCATAGTTTAAAATAATATTAATAGTCTAGGCGCCCAGAGGGTTTCGTATGAAGTTAAAGGTCCCACCAAGCAAGTAGGTGATTTATATGTCTTTTGAGCTGTTGAAAAAACTTGTTCTTTAATTAAAAAAACAAAAAAAATTTTTATTGCATGTCAATTCGATGATTAGAACCAGAGATATGGCAAATATATTGCAAAAAAACATAGAGACGTAGCACTAGCGCGGAACGCCCTGGTAAAAAACCATATAACTCGACTACTAATTGATATTTTTTGAAGTTCAACATGTGTTTGAAAAATGTCAGAGTCTCAGCTTTAATGATAAATTGTTATATATTACTTTCAAGTATTAATAAATATGCTAGAATGATTTGAAGCAGAAAAAATTTTCAATTTTTTGAGGATCTTGTTTGTTTATAACGAAATGATATAGGTTAGCGAACAAAATATTTCTATATTTTTTATAAAGAATGATAGAAAATTTGATCTAGTTTGAGAATCTGTCCGGTTTTTCAAATTTAAGTAAGTAGAACCTGAGATATCGCAAATTTAAGCTGTAGCGCCAACTCCTTGCAATACGACATATGTGTGCAATATGACGATCACTTTCTTATTAAAAATTCTTTTATTATAAGGTGAGTAATTTCATTATAGATAGCACGTACCAAAATAGAGGCTTTTTCTCTCTTCGCCTTGTAACGTAGTTAATAGTTGGGAGGCTTCCTCCAGTAGTATATGCTCGAAGATTATACATCATTAATATTATGACAAAGTATATAAAATAGAGTCGAGTCAAAAGTGATTTTATTGGAGAAGGATGAGATTACTTACCGTATAATAACAGAATTTTTAATAAGGAAAGCGATCGCTATATTGCACACATATGTCGTATTGCAAGGAGTTGGCGCTACAGCTTAAATTTGCGATATCTCAGGTTCTACTTACTTAAATTTGAAAAACCGGACAGATTCTTAAACTAGATCAAATTTCCTATCATTCTTTATAAAAAATATAGAAATATTTTGTTCGCTAACCTATATCACTTCGTTATAAACAAACAAGATCCTGAAAAATAGAAAATTTTTTCTGCTTCAAATCATTCTAGCTTATTTATCAATATTTAAAAGTAATGTATAACAATTTATCATTAAAGCTGAGACTCTGACAGTTTATAAACACACGTTAAACTTCAAAAAATGTCAATTGGTAGTCGAGTTATAAGGTTTTTATCAGGGCTTTCCGCGCTTGCGCTACGTCTCTATGTTTTTTTGCAATATATTTGCCATATCTCTGGTTCTAATTATCGAATCGACATGCAACAAAAACGATTTTTTTTTGTTTTTTTTATTAAAGAACTAGTTTTCGCAGAGAAAATCACTGCATCTATTGTAGTTCATAAACTATAGCCATTTAACCCTTTGAGGGGCAGTGGTACATATATGTACCACCTCTTTCGCTTTGGTTTTACTCGTACTTGCAGTACATTTTGTCAACTTGTAAATACATATAAGCACTTTGTAGACTTTTGGGACTCTAACGTATTAGGGCCCGGCACAATTAATCAATAATTTATATAATTTAAGCTTTTTTTTAAACAATTAACGTGAAAAAACGAGCGTTTTTCAGATAAAAATGTGCCCCTCAAAGGGTTAAACAATCAATTTGTTTATAACAAATTACTCGACCACTTGCGCGAAAAGCAAGTTGCGAATTCGGATTCAGCAGCTCAAAATACATATAAATCACCTGCTTGCTTGGTGGGACCTCTAACTTCATACGAAACCCTCTGGGCGCCTAGACTATAAATATATGATTATCATTTTAATAGTTTATATAAAATATTATGTAAATTTTATAAGTATAAATTATTTAAGGAGACGTAAAATGGACAGTACACTTATGCCCATAAATATTGACTATATTTCCATTGTATTTCAAAATTTTGAATGAAGAGATGCATTAACAAATAGTATGTATCACGAAGATTATTTAGTTAAATTTTTAAATAAATCTATTTAAATATTTGTTTAGTTATTGAGGGGTTTGGGTACCAATATTATTTATTAATATTTTTCTATTTGGAATCAGAAATCTAAATATCTTGAAAACTAATGATTAGAATAATTTAATAATTTAAATAAATAATCATCATGGTACATACTACAAGTTAATACATTCCTTTTATGGAAATTTAGCAATAGAATGGAAAGACAGTTAAATATGACAGTTAATTTTTATATTTTCTCATAGTGAAATATAATCAAATTTTGACAACAAATTCAACATAATGAAATAATTGTACTTTCAATGAACACATTTAATACAAATTTCAGAGTGATATTACAGAATATTATTTTTTTCCGCATTTATAAAAAGTGTTTCGCAGATGATAAGTAAATTTTCTTTTGAAATTTTTACTTTTTTACGGGAAATTTTACTTCTATCTAGACAGTTCATAAATATAAATTCATAATTATAGACATAATCAGAAAAATTCATTCATATTTCATATATTTTTCTATCTTTATAATTGACTATTGAAAAAAATTTAATATCAGATAAATAATTTTTTAAAATTGTATTTCATAAAATTTATGTTCAAACGATATGAAAAAAAATATTTTTATATCGTGTAATGATAATTTTTCAAATGAGGTAATTTGATGTATTTTAAAAACTAATATGTTTCTCTTATTAAAAATATTATTGCTTTAATGAAATGAATTTTAATATATTTAATTGTTAACAATTTTTATATAAATGACAATTCATTTAAATACTAACACGTGTACAAATGAAAATGTAATTAAGGTTAAATGTATGTTATTTATAAAAAATTGTTAACAAGTAACTTTTTAAATAATATATTTTCATGAAAACTAATTTAAATACTTTACTCTCTGAATGATAACTGAACAAAATTTTAATTTAATAAATTTAGTTATACAATTATAAATATATAATATTTATATAACTGTTCATCAAATACAATTATTATTTTTTAATATATATATATATATATATATATATATATATATATATATATATATATATATTTAAAAAATAATTATTACAATAGATTGTAATTAAATAAAAATGTTTATTTCAATAATTATAGTGTTGAAATTTATTTTGATGAAAATGTTATTTGATTGACATTAACAGTATTATTTTAACTATATTTAAAGAGTTACTAGTTATCGATGAAAAAATATTTAAGTTTTTAAATTAGTAATCTATTACTTGTCTGGAAATCATAGTTGTTACTCAGTTCCCAGTTCTCAGTTTATTTATATCAAAGATCGTACCATCTTTGTCTTTCTTATGGAAGTAGAGTGAGAAATAGTCACTTGATGGAATAAATTATACGCTTTTTTACTTTAAGCACATGTGTACATATATTTTCATAATATGTTTCATCAAATTATTTTCAAATTAATTGATTCTTATTTACTTAAAATTAGTCAATTATTCATAATAATATAATGAAAGAAAATTCAACGGAGCGACGTTAGGAGCGAGAAACTTCAATATAATTAATACCTTATATTATATTAAAGTGAAACCACTTTTTTTCCGTCTCTCCGGTTCTCCAGTTCTCCGGTTCTCCGGTTCTCCGCATTCGTTAAATGTGTCTAATCTTTTGGTAATAAGAGTAGCAATTTTTTATTGGGCTCTATATAATTAGTCCTCATTAGTCATAAGCATGTTTTTGGGTCATATATTTTTTATTTTATATTTTCTTGGTCTCTATATTTTTTGGGCCTAAGATTTGTCTGATTATTTATTTTTTTTATCCTAATATTTTTTTTATTCTTATTTTACTTGAGCTCTATATTTTTTTGGCCCAATGTTCCTTTCAATCTCATTTTTTTTCATTATTATGTATTCTTGGCTCTACATTTTTTGAGCCCAATATTTTTTAGATTCTTATATTAACTTTGGCTCTATATTTAAGCTCTACATTCTGCCATTATAAACTAAATTAAACTTAATTTTTTATAATGTTCATACGGCTTCCATGTCGTACAATTGGTAATGTGTGCCTGAAATCTCCTGATGCAATTACAGTTTCACCACCAAAAGGTTGGTTCATATCGCATAAATCTTAAAAAAGAAGATCAACTGCTTCAAAAGCAAATTCTGAAGTCATGGATATTTTATCCCAAATAATTATTTGTGTTCTCTTTGTTTGCTTTCTGCAAAATTAGGCTTAACATTACAAGTTGTACAATCTGTTATATTTAAGAGGACGTTGTATCTCTCTATCCTTTTCTAATCGAAAAATGTAGGTTTTCGGATTATTACTGGAAATCAATTGTTGTCCGCAACTCGTACAGTAAAAAACAATATTTTTTCTACTGAGAACAAATTATTTCTCTAGCCTCACTCATGATTTTGTAAGTATATCAAACTTTTTTGAAAACGAAGCATCAAAATTGATTTCATTATTAATTAATTTATTTATTCCAGCGGCCTCTTAACGGTAGTTTAAATGTTGTATGCACGGTTTTTCCATCGACTAATGAATTTGCTGCTATTGCTGTCCAAGTTACACATGAATAATGTATAGTATGATATTTAAAATCAACTATTAAAATGTTAAGTAAATAACTTCTTCCACCTGGTCCATCTATAAAAATATATTTTTCTTTACTTTGGTTGTTTAAACTTTTTATAGTAGAGTTGAATATTTGCCTTTGTTTATCATTTAAAGAATTTATTTTCATTTTTGATTCATTAAGAATATTATTATAATGATTTAAAATTGTTTTATTATTATCTTCTTCTATAAATGTGCTTATGTTAGGTAAATTAAAATCATTTAGAGAAAATCCATTGACTTGTAAATTATTTTTAATAACATTCAATGCAAGATTTTCACCTATATTTTTTTCGTATTAAGGATAGTATAACGTATCTTTATATTTTTCATATAAATCTCGTGATTTTATAGGATTATGAAAAACGCAAATGAAAGCAAATAATTCATAAAGAATATAAAAGAATTCTGTTGAAGATGCTTCTTCCAAATATCTATCCCATTCTTCATCTTCGTTTATTAATTGTTTTACCTTAGCTGCCTCATAAAATGAATTGTACATCTCATCATCAACAGTACGCAAAGCTTCAAAAGATGTGGCTTTTTTAACATGTAATAGTAATAACCTAATGAAATAACGTTCTCTATCTTTCGGACTTACTAAGTACATTCTACTAAGTATTGGTTTTCTTTTTTTTTTCTTTTATTCCACTTTTTCAGTGTTTCATCAAATGTATAAAAATTTAGTATGTCTGAATACAAGTGATTTCGTGCTTCAAAATCTTCTCTACTTAATTCAAAAGATGCTGTTAAAAGATGTTGCGCCCACATTTTTTTGCATGATCATTTATTCTTTTTCTTCTTTAAAAAATACGTTTTGTTGATTTTCTTCATGAACGCTTAGACGTTTTATAGTATGTGAAATAACATGTAAAGGATATTCTCATGACCTGTGCATTACTTGAGGTGGACATAAATATCGTGTATTAATGTATTGTTGGGTTTCGTCATATTGATATTCAACATTTCCATGATTGACATTTTGAAAAGTGTCTTTATTTTCTGATTGAAAATCCACATTTACTTGATATATTTTAATGTATGCCCAATCATGACCTTTAGTATTTGAATAAATATTTAATGCAGTGTACAGTGGAACAAACTTCTACGTGTATGTGTGCATTGAGATTCAATAATAAGTAAGGATTATAAGGAACAACAAATCCACTATCCGCAATTCTTTCTGTAAATTTATTTTTGAGAATTATTTTGACGCTATCATTTTTACGTTTGTATAGTAAATATCCATTGGATTTAAATGTTGTTGTATTATTAAATTTTCTTGGAAAATTTTCAGTACATTGTTTTGTATTTTTATCCATACACGGACAATTTATATTTTGCATACCACAGGGACCGCGTATCATGAATTGTTTAACAATACTATATATTTATGGATAAATATCTCTACTTGGGATTTCTGCACTTATTATTTTATCAATTTTATCGGGAACATCAAATTTTTTATTTTTATCCAAGAGTAAGTTGCTACTAACATAAGCATATGCGGTTATCCTCGTTTTTGAAATTTAATCTCATAACTATATGCAATACATTTTCCTTATATTCCCATTCTTATTACTAAATTTCTGAGTTCTTCTACTTTTTGATAAAATACTTTTGTTATAATATCTGGTCTATCTATTGCATTTTCATAAATTTTCAAGTTTTCAGTTATTTCTTTTCAATGTGGGTTACAGGTCGTAGTTACAAAAAGGTCAGGTTTACCACGATAATTTACAAGTATCATTGAGTCAATGTAATTTTATTTTAAAAATCGTGGACTTCCTGTAAAGCTTGACGGTAATATTACCATTTTTCCAATTTTTGAAGAATCTAATTTTTTTTTGTTATGTAAATAGTCCATAACGCCTTTGTAACAATCACTTCTTGATACGTTTTGGTTTTTCTCGTATGAAATATAATCTGAAAGTTTCAACTTTTTTAAACGCATCAACAATTAACTATTGAGATAATTTTCCCAAATTAAGGAATGGATTAAATTCATTTCTAACACTAAATCTATAATTATTAAATTTCAAATTTGAAATATTAGATTTTCCAAATTTACTTTTCATATTTGGCATCCATCCAAAACCACCATTAAGATGAATAAGCGGATATGTCATAGGATCTGTATGTTTGCTAATTGCCGGTATACTAATTGGTTTATCATACTTAGAGTAAATGACAATATAACGTTCAATAGTAGAAAGATCTTTTTCTCCAACATATACTATTGCAACTTCATTACAGGAAGGTAGATTATATCTATTTTTATTCAAATTATTATTGCGGACAATAGACATAGTAACAGTTCTTGGAGGACAATAGATTTTTGCACATCATTGTAGTTCTTCTTCTTCTACTTTAAGCATCATTTTATAGGCTTCAGCATAAGGGTTAATGTCTCTGATCAAAATATCTAAATTTTTTAATAATGTTAAATTGATATTAAACTTATTCCGTTCAATCATTGCCATTTCATTATCTTAGATATATAATTGACCATATTTACGTGCTTCATCTTTATTACGATGTAACGCATATACATTATGGTGAATTTGTCCACATATTCTAATAACTTGTGGTCCTTTACCCGGCAATGTATCAAAATTACCACCAAAATTTGCGAATGCTGAAGCATCATTGTACAACCTAACATCTCGTCGAGAATCAATAATTTCTTCCGTTAATTCAATTGCTAAAAACTTTAACTGTTCTCGGTAAGGAGGATTATCTAACAATTCTACTTCACCTTTATGACAACAATTGGAGAAATCGTTACTTTTAGTATATTCGAAAGCAAAGTGTTTCGCATCACAATAAACACATTTATTTGTCATGGAACTTATTTTAGTTATTTTCAGATATGAGATTTTCATCGGAATATATATTTGCTATACAACCAATCAGTTTCGAATTAATTTTTTCATTTAATTTCTTCAATCATTTTTCTACTTTGTCCTTTATTGTTTTATCAATAACTTTGTTCAATACAATATTATGATTGTTATTATAATTATTGTCTTCAAATTTTAATCGTTTACACTTAATGAATAATATCTTTAATTGATAAGAATCATATTTATGTTTTCGCTTTTTTTCATTTATTGGTTTATTTATTGTAGTATTATTATTAACATCTTTATTTTCATCAATTTCCATTTGTTTACACCTTGTGCGTAATTCTTCTAATTAGCAGCAATCATTTTTTACTCATGTTTTCTTAATAATATCGGCATTTTCCAATTTTTGATTTTTAATTTGTACTATTCTCTCATATTCATTATATTGTTCACTAATAACTTTTTTATAAGTATCTTTTTTGCGTAAATTATCTTTTTCATACAATTTTTTCAATTTATTAGTATCTCCATTTTCCATTGATTTTATTTTTTATAACTTTATATTTTTAATTTTTTTATATTCATTTAGTTATTCTTCTTTTATTTTTTTGCAAACTTTTTTCTTACGTGTAGCTTTATTTGTACGTATTTTTTTCATTTTATCAGTACCCTTTTTTATCTTTGATTTCATTTTTGTTATTTTAGTATTTTTTAATTTTTCTTTATATATATTGGATTGTTTTTCTTTAATTTTTATATAATCTTCGTTTTTACGTAAAGCTTCATTCGCACGTATTTGTACCAATTAATTAATACTCATTTTTTCCTTGAATTTAAATTTTGTTTTCTTAGTATTTTCTTATTTCTCATCATATTTATTCAGAATTTTTTCTTTGATTTTTATATAAGCTTCTTTCTTACGTGAAGCCTCATTTGCACGTATTTGTTCCAATTTATCAATAGTCATTTTTTCCTTGAATATCAATTTCTTATCTTAGTATTTTCTAATTTTTCTTTATATTTTTCTGGTTGTTTTTCTTCAATTTTCATAAAAGCTTCTTTCTTACGTAAAGCCTCATTCGCACGTATTTGTTCTAATTTATCAGTACTCATTGTTTCCTTGAATTTCAATTTTGTTGTCTTAATATTTTTTAATTTTTCTTCATATTTTTTCAGTTGTTTTTTTTAATTTTTATATAAGCTTCTTTCTTGCGTAAAGCCTCATCCGCACGTGTTTGTTCCAATTCATCAGTACTGATCTTTTCCTTGAATTTTAATTTTGTTATCTTAGTATTTTCTTATTTTTCATCATATTTATTCAGAATTTTTCTTTGATTTTTATATAAGCTTCTTTCTTACATGAAGCCTCATTTGCACGTATTTGTTCCAATTTATCAATTTTCATTTTTTCCTTATATTTCAATTTTTTATCTTAGTATTTTTTAATTTTTCTTCATGTTTCTTCGGTTGTTTTTCTTTAATTTTTATAGAAGCTTCTTTCTAGCGTAAAGCCTCATCCGCACGTATTTGTTCCAATTTATCAGTACTCATTGTTTCCTTGAATTGACATTTTGTTATCTTAGTATTTTTTAATTTCTGTTTATATTTATTTGGTTGTCTTTTTTTCATTTGTATATAAGCTTTTTTCTTACGTAAAATTTCTTGAACACATCTTAGTTCTAATTTATTATTACCTTATTTTTTCTTACATTTTCATAATAATGTCTTTTTCTGAAATTTTTTTATATATATGTGATTGTTCTGTTACCACTTTCCTATTAAGAGAAGGTCGAGTATATCTGTCCTTTTCTAATCAAAGAATTGATTTTTCACAAACATTAATAATTGTAGCAAAGAATAAGAAGAAAGCCCCATCTCGTACAATAAAAAGCAAGATTCTCTTTTATGGAAAAAATTATTTTTATAGCTTTGTTTTTAAGAAAACCTTGAACAACTGAATCGTCCATCCTAACCTCTATTTTTCTATTTTTTCAAGGTTTTCTTCAAAACGAATCGAAAAAAATAATTTTTCCTCAACAAAGAAAATCTTGCTTTTTATTATACGAGATGGGGCTACCTCCTTATTTTTTGCTACAATTATTAGTTTTTGCAAACAAATTAATTCTCTGATTAGAAATGGACAGAGTTATACGACCTGCTCTTAACGGAATGTCGGAGCTGCAGCAATTGAGTTTTGCTTTTTTTATTTTATCAATATCTTTTTTAATTCATAAATTAAACAAATATAATGACTTGTCCGCACTAAAGCTATATTAACACAATAATTTTTGTTAAAATAAAAAAACATTTAGACTTTTTTTTCATGAGCTTGGATTGGAAATTAGATATCAAACTCGATAAACCTAACCATAAAATACGATACATTGAAAGTTTTTATTATAACTTTGTATGTATGATATTTTGGTGGATTTCTTGAGTCGTCCGCACTAGATTAAACGCATCGTTTATTCATAAGTTAGGATTGAAAATATTATTAGAAGGCAGGCAGCTTCGTTATGCTCTCAATTCCTGTTACAAATAAAGCTTATTTTTTATCTATTTCTTTTAATTTTTTTTTCTTTATTTAATTTAATCTCAACTGTGCTAATTTTATTATCGTTATAATTTGAGTGGATTTCATCGATTTCCATTATATCAGTATTTGGTTTTTAAAAATTTGTATACGAAATGTCATCGTCAATTTCCATCAAAATTGTTTCACGATTCGAATTCTTTTGTTTACGATACATTTCCATGATCTTTTTTTGTTCTGCCAATAAATGCATTTGTGAATTTTTTTCTCATAGTTCAAGTTCGGTGAAATCTAAATTCAATGGTATTTAATTTAGACGTTGCTCATGACCAAAACTCCTCCTTATCATGTCCGGTGGATTATCATAATTAATATTTGCATTATTATAATTTTGCAAAATTGGAAACATTCTTATTTGTTGCGTTCTGAAAATTCTTGATAAATGTAATCTCATTGGAGAAACATCATATTTTAAACAACATGGACCTAAATTATCAAGTATTGCAATAGCAAAAACAATTGCAAAAACGTCACAATCATAATTATCTGTTTGTGATTGTACTGTTTCGAATACTATGCTCAATTCTGATTTGTTTGGAAATAATCTGTAAATATAAATCTTATGCTTATCTGGTAGATATTTAAGATTTAAACTGTCATATATATGAATTACCTTATTATTATAATACACACAAATCCGGTGACACTTTTCCAAATTTTCGGAAAATAATAACTGTATAAATTCTTCATCAATCGGTACTGATTTAATATGTTGTGGTCTTCAAATTATTAAAGTTAATTGCATATTAAATGAGCTGTACCAGTTTGAAATATTATTAAATTCTAATATATGAATATCAGTTAACATGAAAGCAATTCCACTATACAATCTCTGTCTTTTAACAATCAATTTATCTTTCTTAGTCAGAACCATTATTGAAAATTAAAATTCTTTTAAAAATTTTAATTCATTTTCAATGAACTTTTTCCAAAGATATTCACAAAATAATTGCTTTTATATTAACTAATTTAATTTACTGCCTTTTTACTTTAAAAGCTGAAAAATAGAAGAAATTATGAAAAATGCTATGAATTAATTGTTATATGATAAATAAATAATAATAAAATTTGTAAAAATAATACAACGATAAAAAATGGTTATTTTAAGCAATTATACATTTATATAAATATATAAATATATATATATATATATGTGGGACATTTCACACAAACTGGAAGAGCAAAAAAATAAAAATCGCTGAAACTCTGAGAATATATTCTGTTTGTTACCCAAAATGTGTAAAAAAATTTTCAAGGATTTAGATTTGGGGAATCAAGAGCCATAGGTCCTTGAAATTTGGAAATTTTTCAAAATTTTTGGAAAAGTACCAACTTTCTGATTTTTTTTCTGAAAATCTTGATGTTTTACAGAGAAATTCATAGGAATACTTTTTGTTGTAAACGAAGAAGAGAGTTAGCATGATTCCTTACAGACCTAAATTTCGAAGTTTTCTATTGGTTCTTACATGTATTACATGGTAATTGGAAATACTCATTGTTTGCCACTTCAGAAATTGCTTTTTAAGGGCTTACTTTTTTCTATTTTTTATTAGCTTCAGAATGAATTTTCGATTGTGTAAGAAAGAGCCACCAATAAGGAGTTATGACAGTTTGAAATATATATTTTAATGTATCATTCATTTTTTATATTGAATATAAATGTATATTTTCATCTATAATTAATTTTTATATTGAAAATAAATTATACATGAAAATATATATTTTAAACTGTCATAACTCCTTATTGTTGGCTCTGACTTACATGATAAAAAATTCATTTTAAAGTTCATGTAAAATAGAAAAAAAAATAAGCTGGCGACAAGAAATTTCTGAAGTGGCGAACCATGAGTAATTTCAATTACTATGTAATACATATAAGAACCAATAGGAAACTTCAAAATTCAGGTTCTGTAAAGAATCGTGCTTACTCTGCTCTTCATTTACAATAAGAAATATTCTTATGAATCTCTCTCTAAAATATCAAGATTTTCAGGAAAAAAATTAAGTTGTGACTTTTCTAAAAATTTTGAAAAATTTTCAAATTTCAAGGATCTATAGCTCTTCTATATCCTTATATATCCTTCTAATCTAAATCCTTGAAAATTTATTTTCATCTGTTAGATGACAAAAAGAATATATTCTTGGAGTTTCAGAGATTTTTATTTTTCTGCTCTTCCAGTTGGTGTGAAATGTTCCACATATATATATATATATATATATATATATATATATATATATATATATATATTATATAGTTGTAAGGAATTTTTCTACGACTAAGGTCCTCCCCTTCTCTTCTTTTCCTCATCCTCTTTCCTAATTTTGATCCTCTCTTTTTCCCATTATTTTTTACGTTATTTTACGTTATTTGTTCCTCTTCCTTTTCTTTTCCTTTTCCCTTCCTCCCCTCTTCTTTTTCTCTTCTTTTGAGTTTCCTCATGCCTTCATTTTCTCTTCCTCAAAAAATCCATCACTTTTTTCCGTTATTTTAGGTCATTTTTGCTCCTCCTCAGGTAAATCCTCAAATTTTACCTTTTTTTTTGTGTTATTTTACGTTATTTTACGTTTTTGTTCCTCTTCTTTAGCTGCTTCTTAGCTCATCCTCTTTGATCCTTAATTTCATTCAAATTTCATCATTTAAAAAGCTTTTTGCTAATTTTTATTGTTTGCACCTACTGCTTTTACTTTAAATATATAGAACAAACATATTAAGTTAATAATTTTTATGATAAATTTTATAAAATTTTATACAATTATTGTTTTAAAGAATAAATGACATCAAACATGGTAAAATGGAAATTTCGCAAGCCTCCTGTGCGTAAGCGCGCCAACCTCCACTACTAAGTAAAACTGTAAAACATATTAATTCATTGAAATTATTTTAAATTCAAAATGTTCTTTTAACATTATAATTTTTATATTTTAAATTAGATTAATGTTTTTTAATATTTTGATTATTACTTTGAATTATTTTATAATGGGTATCTAATGAATCAAGTGTACCACTTGTAACGAGGATAAAAAATTACTCGTATACTATGATATAGTATACGCATATATCCATCTTCGTTGTGAGTCGCACAGCACAACGTAGATTTTTATGCTTGATGTGTGAGTATAAGAGTGAGACGGAGAGAGTATTTAAAATAGTATGATAATGACGTTCATCGGAATCATAATATAAATTTATGACACCTTGTAAATTCACATTATTTTTGGATTGGACAATTGATGCGCGACCGTTAAAGAATGGTGGTTCCCCACTTCCGAAATTACTCTTATCATATACTTGTATAGCAATGCCAAGTCTACTATAGTATTTCTGAAATTTATCTATTTCACGAAACCCCCACCCTTCCGTCGGAATATTCAATTCTGCATTTTTTATCAACTGCAAAGCGTACTCTTTTTGCAAAGTTCTGCGGCCATCGCGAATGAACGACCACTGCTTTTTCATATCGTTAGAATCGTTATTTTCATAATTTATATACATCTCTCCAACTACTAATGCTCGCGGCAAACACAAATTGTCTTTATTTTGTATAAAAACTATTGACTTTTTATGCAGTATGTTTATATTTAATTTATTTTTTTGACCGGTACCTCGTGGTAAATTGACATACGTTGCCTCTATAACAAAACTTTCGTCTATCTCAAAATTTTCGTTGCTCTGAGTTAAATTAGATATAAGTTCCCATAAATCGTCGTAATTAAAATCAATAATCGGTCTTAGCGACATTCCGGCCGGACCATGGCTAAAGCGAATACTTTTTACACTGATTCCTATTAAGTCATTTTCTTCCCCTAATGATATTAAATATGCATGTATATCCCGCATAATCAACTCTAACCATACAATTGGATTAAAATTTTCCGCAGGAGGTTGCATGCTAAGAATTAATCTTGTTGCATTTAATTGGAATTTTCTGATATAATGATTACCTCTTTGATTAATACGAAATCTTACGCCTGGTGGTCTTATCGAAAATTCTCCCGCACTAGCGCCTCTACCGAAACCTATTTGAATATTACCAGCCTCACTCACACTCGATTCTCTCTCACTGGCATTCTCATAGCTGTCTAAATTCCCGCTTGAGTAGGTATGAAAATCCCTCTCAGTGTCGTCACTACGTTCATGACTGTCGTAGCTATTGGAAATAGACTCGGGCTCGATCTCTCCCTCCGATGCATTTTCGTCTCCCCACTCTTCTTCTTCTTCTTCTTCGCTTTCAACACCACCAGCAACAGCAGCAGCAGCATCAGTAGGAGGAGGGGTAGCAGGTAGATGCGTGGAAAGGTTTTCCAGTGCGCTTGATCCTTCTACGAAGGATGATGATGATGCTATGAAAAATTTAGGATGATATTATATAAATAATTTGAAAATTGTTTTAAAATATTTTCTTTATTTATTTAAAATTTTGATTAAAAAATTTTTTATTTAACAAAATTATTATTATCATTATTATACTTTAACATTAAAAAAACATCATTATTATTATTATTATTGGTATTTTTTTTCATTATATATCGTACTTTACGAATGAGACAATGTTTTCAAATTTTCATTCTTCCTAAGGCCCATTGAAACTATCGTGTATCCGATCTAGTAGATCGGTTAAATCGCTGGTCGAAACTGTATACAATGCTGATGTAAGATCCTCAGACATTGTATGGAACCAACGCAATTCTTGTGCCCGTCGAACGGGCCTATTTCTCTGGGCATAAATTTGCAGAGTCGTTGAATTCAAATTCGCTACGCTGTCAGTTCCGTTTTCTTCCCTCCGAATCACTTTAGATTAAAACAAAAAATATTTTAAAAATAATAATAATAAAATAATAATAAAGATAATGTTAATAAAATAAATAAAAGAATAAATATATTAACAATACTATTATAATAACAGCAATACCAATAATAATAATAATAATAATAATAATAATAATAATAATAATAATGATGATGATGATGATGATGATGATGATGATGATGATGATGATGATGATGATGATGATGATGATGATGATGATGATGATGATGATGATGATGATGATGATGATGATGATGATGATGATGATGATGATGATGATGATGATGATGATGATGATGATGATGATGATGATGATGATGATGATGATGATGATGATGATGATGATGATGA